>CAJVPZ010002929.1:0-11671 GCA_910592135.1 Racocetra fulgida | reverse complement strand
TAATAATAATATAACTAATAATAACTAATAATAAACTTAATAATAAAACTAATACTACAACTCATTCTATAATAGTATCGATATGCCAATCAGAATATTCCAGATTACGAGAAGTTTTGTATTACATGATATACAAAAGTTCAAAGATAAAACCCGTATTGCTAAAATACAGTATGTATAATATGTCAAACACTAGTTTTTATACTCTTATTTTTTATTTGTGTTATTATAGAATGTTTATCTAAAGTAAGCATATATTTATAAAACATTTATTTAAAGAAGCAAATATTCACAAAATATATTTAAAGGCATCCAATTAAATAGTATTTATTGAATTAAAATTTAAATATTTAATTTAATTTATTTTCAGATAAATCTAATTGTAATAACATGTTCATAACAATCTCAGAAAATCAGTCATATTATGTTCCAAATCTAACTATCATACTATGTCCCGAATCTAACTATCATGCTATATCCTGAACCTTAGTATCCTGAATCTACCTATCGTACTATTCCCAAATCTAATTATCATGCTATGTTCCAAATCTAACTATTGTGCTACGTCCCGAATCTAACTATTGTGCTATATCCTGGATCTATGATACTACGTCCTAAACTAACTATTGTTTTATGTCCTAAATCTAACTGCACTACATTCTGATTCTAACTATTGTGCTACATTTCATTCTAACTATTATGCTATGTCCTGTTCTAACTATCATGGCATGTTATGTTCTAACTATCATACTATATCCTATTCTAGCTATCATGCTATATCCTGTTCTAACTATTATGCTACACCCTATTATGACAATTGTGCTACATCTTGTTCTAACCATAGTGCTATATCCTGTTCTAACCATAGTATTACATCTCATTCTAACTATTATCTATGTCCTATTCTAACTATGGTACTACATTCTATTCTAACTATCATGCTATGTTCTGTTCTAAATATCATACTATGTTCCATTCTATCTTTTAACTATGTTCCGCTCTAACTATCGTGCTATGCTCTTTTTTTTTTTTTTTTTTTTAAATATTAAGGTGACCACTTTGGAGTCTGGCACATTTTATTAAACTTTGGATCGAATGCCAGGATAACTACATGGGCTACACCTGACTTTGTTACATTAACGAGGATATATTCTAACCATATGTACAACTTTTGGTTGTCTATTTAAGCAGTCTTGTATATATAATCCATATGAACTATACTAGATGCTGTACCTGTAATCCACTATTACTTGAGTTACTCAATTAAACCCTCTGATCAACTTAGTGCCATCGGGATATTCTCCTCAAAGACGAACTGCTACTAAGGCCCCTTAGAACTTTAAAGCGGACACACACTTCCTTATAGAGGGTCCTTTATCCTTGTAGTAAACCTATCAAAGTGGTTTATATCCCATACATGTATCACCTAGATTTTCGGTAACTTACGTCTAGGCCGCGGCCAAGTACTTGCAGCTTTTTATCTCTGCTATCATTACCTACTCTGTGCCCTTGCAAAGTTCACACAAATCCCAGCACCCACTTTACGGACTATCAACAGTACTTCGATATCAACTGTTGGCTCTCTAAACTTCTAATCCAGATGGTCTAGAAGAAACCAGTGGGCGTCTCCTGGTATTTTAAATGAATTCTTTTCTTCCGGTTAATCTGGCAGCCTGGTTGGTGTAGTGCTTGCCAAACACTCGGTCCTTGTTTAGTTTGCCTTCAGTATCTGGTTCTCCAGATGATAATCCTTTACGTAGTGCTGTCAAAGATCTGTGCTACCTCTCTACTCGAAACTTCTCAAACAGGCTTCTATATTCCCTGATCCCTTGAATTTATTTGGCTGCTTTACTCGGATTTTGTGTAACTCATACATTACACTACATTCCACAACCTCCCAATACGAGTTGGTAAGACCAAGGTTATAGGTGCTGACCTGATTGACATGTCATACAGTTTTATCGTAATGCATTTCTGCAAATTCGAATTTCGTCACTAGTGGGATTCGAACTCTTGTCCTGCCGCTTAGAGGTGCAACAACTTGGTAGATAAAATCTTAATAAGTTCAATGAACTATATGTTATCTAAAAACTAATTAAAATATTGAATTAAAAATTTCAGCATAATGTTGCATACTTACTTGTCTTAATACGACAGGCTTTTATGGTGATCTTGCACTGAATTGAGACAGCAACGTAGCTTTACATTTCATATTAGCTAAAAAAAAAGCTAGTTTTTGATGTTTCATTTACTTTAGTAAAATAGGTTTGCTGTGAGAGATTAAATAGGATTAATAAAACTAGACATTTCATACTACTTATTTAAAAACTTGCACTATCTAATAATTATTAAAAATTTTTTTTTGTAAAATATTAAAGTGCAGGATTAAAAGCCAGTATGACGTCATGTAATAGCCAATTAGATATAAGGATTGATGTGTGGATTATTTTAGAGCTTGATTTTCTAATTAGGAATATCGGCAGACTGAAATAACTTAAAGAGTCTGTTTGACTAATTAGCAAAAAAACTTGACCTCAAAAAAAACTATCCAAGTTATATCTGCTTCTTGGTATATCATGTTTCTTGAACTTTGTTGACAATAATCTATATGAAGATAAAAACAGTTTTTAGAATACCTTCTAGTTTGGATGCCAAATAACTTAAAGAGTTTATACAAAAGCAAAAAGATTTAACCCCAAGAAAAACAGTCAAAAAATGTCAGCTCCTTGATATTTTACATTCTTAAACTTCATAAACAACTGCTTTACTCTAAAATAGGACTGAAAAGTATTTATTTTAGATGTTCTTATATCATTTTTCTGTAGTTAAGTTTTTTGTTATTATTGTTCAGAGAATCATCGAAAAGAGTATGAATTTACTAATAAATAAAATATATTATTAACTATATAAATAAACTAATAAAATAATAAAAATATATAATAATATTATAAAATATATAATAAAATTTAAGAACATATATAAGAAAAATGTTAATAAAATGCATCTATATTATAGTAGTAATACACTTTTTTTTATTTTTTTTTGTAAATCTTTTACTAATTTTTTGTTTTTTTTTTATAAATTTTTTTGTTAACTTTTTTGTTCAAATTATTTTTTTATAAAATTTAAAATGATTTTTTTTAAACTTAGAAAAACTAATATACTTTTATTAAATCTACTTAGAAGTATATATATAATTTTTAAATTATTTTACAACCTATTACTAGGCTATATTAACTCAACTAGTGAAATGATATTTATTTAGCTGCCTAATAAATATCTAAATATATCTTAGTTATATTATTAGTGCTATAGCCAAAACTAATACTAGCAGTTAAGATAGCTATTACTTTAGAAAAATATTGCTATTAAACTGCTTGTTAATAAAGAAGATCAAACTTGTATTTGATATTACTTTTGCATTCTAAAACTACTATATCTAGCTAAACTATGTTTTCTATATCACTTATTTTTTTATAACTATACAACTCCCAAATTGATAACTTTTATATTATAGATTTTTATGATCTCTCAGTTTAGTATATCATATTATTGTTTTCTTTAAGATGTTCTGACAATAGTTCAAGATCTGCAGGAACTTGTATTTCAAATCAGAAACTGCTGTTTATTTAGATTTACTATATAACAAAGTTATGATTTTATTGTTAAATATCCTCTTTTACATTTTTGCTTAGGTATTACTAATTTGTATTTCAAGTTAGTTTTTGTTATCACAGCTTAATTACAGATACCTTAGATCTTAATATTATATAGATACTCAGTGTTTTCTTCTGTTTTTTTAAGTACTACTTGCTATAATAGAGTTTAAAACATATTTCGCAAATATACAAAACAATTTTGATTGTATTTAGAAAGTTATACTAACTTTAGTGATGCTATACTACTATATTATACTTGCTTTTAGCATATTATTATACAAAACCAGTACAAGTTTAGTTATATCCAAAGAGTTATACTAATTCTAGTAATACTATACTATTATTTGTCTTATAAACTTCAAAAGTTAGTAGATTCTAAACTTGTTTATTAAAGACTTCTATATAGATATGACTGGAGCTTAATTCAGTATCTTTACATATATTTAGAATATCAGACAACCTTCATACTTTTTGTTTCTATAATATTTTTATTCTGTGCTGCTAGAGGTATTTCTAATTCTGATAAGGCTAATCCTTTTATTACAAACCATCTATATGTTTAGTACTTTTTTTATTACTTTAAATTTGGTTAAATAATTACTCTCTTAATATAGACAAAAAGATGACAAACCAGATATAAATCAGGCATCTGATTTTAAACTGATTACTAACTGTTTATTGTCTGATTATTGCTTGATTTATATTGATTGTTGTACTGACGATTTGATACAACAATAAATATAAATCAGGCAGTAATTAGTTAATAATTAGTTTACAGTAAAAGCTGGTGTCTGATTTATATCTGGATTGCTATCTTTTTACCTGTATAAGCAAGTATTTATATTTTTTTAATTCAGATAAAACCTTATTTATACAGTTCATTGATCACTCTTCCAAGCAAGTACTCTACAAGTTAGATGTAAAGATGTTAGTATTGCCTAAACTAGAAATATAAGAATATTGGTACTGCTTAATCTCAAAGAACTTACTTGTACAATTTTTATAACTACAGTCTTCTGTAATACCACAGTTACACATAGTATTTACTCTTTACATTTAGATTTCTTTCTAAAAATTTTTATTCTAGTATTATATCTGCACTTGAACTTAGTTACAGGGCTCTGTATTTAATTATAGTCCTTTAAAGTTATAAAAACAAATTAAATAATTTGCTTTTAGCCTAATTTGAATTATCAACCTTGTTTGTGAGGGTTTAAGAACTTAATTACTAAGCTATAAAACCCAAATCCAGCTTAAGATAATTTTGTCACTATATAGTATATTTTAAAATCTATATAATAAACAAGTAAATACTATTGTAATTATAAAGTTAAAAGTACAAATTTGTTTGTTTAGTACTGTTAATGCTTTTTTTCTTTAGTTTTTTTATACTATTTCAAGTTTTCTATAATATTTATAATAGCTTGTTACAATATTCATAGTAGGTTTTATATAATATTTTGTGACAAGTTTTTTATAACATTTTTATACTAGCTTTCTATAAAGTATATTAATATACTTTACTGTATAGTTGCACATTATTTTATGATAACTTTTTATTATTTTATAAAAGTTTAGTATTAGAGTTAGTATTATTACTTATAGAAGTTTAGTATTAGTACTATTATTATCATTTTGTAGATGTTTAGCATTAAGGTTAGCATTATGAAAAATTGGTTAGATTAGAGTTAGTAGTTATGCTTATAGATGCTGGTGAAATGTGATGAAATGTGATAAAATAATTTCACCACTATTGGTAAAATTGGTGGTGAATTGGTGAAATTGGTATAATTAATTTCACCAGCATCTATAGTTATGTTAAATAATTATTTTAAAAAATAAAATAAAATAAAAGATTTGTAATTTATTATAATATAAACTTATAAACTTGAATGCTAATTTTAAATAAATCAATTTGAATAAAGAATAATTAGAAGTAAATAGCTTGAATCAATGCAAATATAAAAATTTTATTTTAAGTACTTTAATTAATTGTTATAATTATAGACAAGTAAATGTGCATAGCAAAAACTTTAAATTTTTTAAATATTGTTATGAGAAACTTACAAAAAAAGAAAACAATATTATGCATTTAGAGAGGTTATGCACTTAAAGAGGTTGCATTTAGGGAGGTCCGACTGTATTATAAGACTACATATGTACAGTACGCATATCTTTGGTTGAAGACAGGAATATGATACTTTTAAACATCTTCGCTGGTAAATAATGGGAAAAGATTTAGAAGGTTTATCAGTTTAAAAAAAATTGACAAATTGGGTTTTCAAGCGTTTTCAATGATATGGACATTTTGAAAAACTTCCGTCGCTTTTAGTAAAACTGTTTATTAAACACGAACGATATAAAATATGGTTTAACTTTTTAACATTAGCACCTATATATTCGTATGATAAAAATTATTATAAAAATTTATTTTATATTTGGAGCCGCTTTATATTTCTTGTCAAGATTTATTAGTTGACAGAACGTACATACTAAACACATCAAACATGTCAGACAAGCAGTCAAACGAAAAAAAAATTGATAGCATCGATATTATTGTCATAAAGATCTCATTAATACAAAAAATAACTTTTATTATATCAACCGGAACAGCTATAAATAATGTGCCAGCTTAACGTTAAGCTAACTTACTTACTTGAGCTGGCTTGAACTATCAGCTCGAGCCGGGCTTGCTTAAGCCGATCCCATCCCTAGTTACTATTTTTTTCAATCCATTCCACTAATCCTTTAGAGAATGGATCTTGGTTCATTAAGCTCTTTGCAACATAAAATTTACTTTTACCTGATTTACCATCAGTATCCCTAACCCAAGTTACTAGTGATTTCTTTTTTTGGGAATCTTTTAATTCACTCAATCTAACATCAATTTCCACGCGACGTGTTAACCAATCGTACATTTCTATTGTTATAATAGGATCACCTGAAGCGTGTAACACGTACGGATTAAATACTTTGCGTTTTTTTGGATTGTAACGCAGACTCGGAGGAAGATACATAAACAAACGACTGACGTATGTGTCAGTCATATAATTGATAAATATAATCGAAGGAATTGGTGCGAATGCAGCTATCATCAAAAAAACTGTCAAGCAATCGAAAATGCCAAGTTTTTACATGGTATATGAAATCAATAATTATTTTAAATTACCTAAATAAGCAGCAGAAGGAGCCTTTCCGTATAAAAACATAAATGGAGCTGATATCCAACCAACAAAACAAAAAAAAATAGCAATCCTCTTGTATAGATTAAGATTTCGTGTGTCTGGGCCAACGTAAATCAAAGAACGGGGATAGTCGTTTGGAGAAGCCATATTGTGTACGTGGCGGAAGGCGAAACCCACGGCAAAAGGCGAAACTCCTAACGAAAAGCGAAACTTCTCGCAAAGGACGAAGCTCTTAGCAAAAGGCGAAACTTCAGAAGAAAGACGAAGCTTTTGAAACTTTACTAAAAGACGAAACCCTGAAAAGGGTCGAAGTACGTTGGTAAATGAATGCATTTTTCAATGATGTTAGGAGTCGAATCCGTGAATATTTCACGATTAAAATAAATATTCAATTAAAAGATTGAAACACTCATCGGGAAAGTAAATCGATTATCTTCGATAAAAAAACTGCAAGATGCTGCACAATTTCAATTTTTAAAGATCTTCGCAGTTTTTTGTATAACAATAAAAAAAAAATGGTACTTACTATCCGGGTGAGCTTTAGATTTGTTCTAATTTTTTTTTTCTAATTTTTTTTTTTTTTTGCTTTAGATTCTTTAGGTTCGACGATCTTTTTGGAGTGGTCTTTCGCTGTTTCGTTCTTTCTAGTAATTTTTTTTCGTTTGTATTTATTTTGTTTTATTTTCTCTATACTAACGTTTAGGTTCGGTGTTTAAGTATTTCTTCGACGTTCTTGGTGAGTCATTTCAGTGTTTGTTGGAGTTTCTATATTTTCTTGATGTTTGCTTTTATTTAGCTCGCCTTTTTTCTTTTTTTTTGTTTTGCTTTTTTTTTATGTTTCACTAGTTTTCACTAACTTCGATTTTTATACTTTTACTAGTTTTACTTTTTTGCGCTTTGCTGATCTTGTTTTTTTCATTTTTGCTAGTTTGCTTTCTTGCACTTTGCTGTTTTTGCTTTTTTGGATTTTTGCTGGTTTGCCTTCTCGCATTTTGCTGCTTTTGCCTCTTTGCATTTTGCTATTTTTGCCTCTTTGCATTTTACTAATTTTGCCTTCTTTCACCTTCACTAATTTTGCCTTCTTGTGCTTCTGTGGATTTGCCTTCTTTCATTTTCATCAAATTATTTTTTTTCACTTTACTTATCTTGTCTTCTTGCATTTTGCTATTCTTTCCTTTTTGAATTTTTGCTGATTTTTCTCTTTTAATCTGTTGTTTTGCTTTAGATTTTCACTAGGTTGTCTTTTTGCATTTTGCTGATTTTGCCTTGTACTTTTGCTGGTTTTGCCTTGGATTTTGCTATTTTTGCTTTCTTGAATTTTTGTTAATATGCTTTTTACATTTGTTGATTTTGCTTTTTTGTACTTTGCTGGTTTTGTTCTGGTTTTTTACTGGTTGTTTTTTTGACTTTATTGGTTTTGCCTTTGTTAGTTTTGTCTTTTTGTACATTTGCTAATTTGCTTTTTTTGCACTTTGCTGATTTTGTTTTAAATTTTTACTAGGTTGTCTTTTTGCATTTTGTTAGTTTTGCTTCTTGCATTTTTATTTATTTTGTTTTATTGTACTTTACTGGTTTTGTTTTGCTTTTGCTGATTTTGCTTTAATTTTTGCTAGTTTTGCTTTTTAGATTTTTTCTATTTTGCCTTTTTGCATTTTATTAGGTTTGCTTTAGATTTTTATTAGTTACTTTAATTTTATTGGTTTTGTTTTTTCATATTTTACTGTTTTTGTCTTTTTGCATTTTGCTGATTTGCTTTTTTTATATATTGTTGATTTGCTTTTTTTGTACTTTGCTAATTTTATTTTTTAAGTTTTTGCTAAGTTGTTTTTTTATATTTGCTGGTTTTTTTTTGTTTGTTTTGTCTTTTTACACCTTTGTTTATTTTGTTTCTTTATATTTTTGCTTGTTTTTTGCTTGCTTTGCTTTAGATTTTTGTTATATTTATTGTTTTTATTTTATTGTATTTTTACTAGTTTTGCTTTTTTCTTTTTTAATAGATTTGTTTTTTTAACTTTTGTTTTTTTTCTTGTTTATTTATTATCAAAATTAACTTTTTTTTTAGCCATTTTTTGTTTGAAATTGGCATTTTAATTGATGATTTATGTGTCATATGAAGAATAATTATAGTGTAATGTGATGCAGATTATATATAAAAATTATTATAGGTGGAAATGCAACGTGCGTCTAAAGAAAACTTTTTTTATATTAAGTTAATTGATCTTTTATATTAAAAAAAGTTGTAGAGTTTGTCGAAACACATTTAACAACAGTTAGATCATCTAAATCAGTTTAGTGGATACCAAGATATTATTAAAAAACATTTTGCTAACTATATAAAATTCTATATAAACAATATTAATATTTAAATAGAATTTTATATAATTAGCGAATGTTTTTTAACAATATCTCAACATCTACTAAACTGATTTAAATGATATAACCATCATTAGATGTGATTCGATGAGCCCTACAACTTTCTTTTAATGTAGAAGATCAATTAACTTAATATAAAAAAGTTTTACTTAGTTGCACACTGCATTTTCACCTATAGTAATTTATATATGTGATTTGTATCATATTACACTATGATCATTCTTCACATGACTTATGGTTCATAAATTAAAAAATTAATTCAAAATAGTTGCAAATCTTTTTGATATAGTTTGTGCAGCTAATCTAATATTGGTCTTCTTTTAGACCATTATAGCAGATTGCTTCTAAATACAGTTAGAGAATATTGGGTTTAAATATTAAGTTTAGCATTATGTAATTTATTTATATAATAATCTTAATAAAAGATTACTAGCAAGGTTATTAAAGATTAAAAAATTTTATTAATTATAAAATATTTGTTAATTTAAATTAAGAATTTTAGTTAAAATAATCAGTAATGATTATCATTAGTATATAATTAACCAATAATAATAAGCCAAAAAAGATTATTTTATTTACTTTAGAGTTAGGGTGGAGTCTGATATTTTAACAGGATGTTGAATATAATATATGCAAAATTTAGTAAAGAATTTTTTTTGTTAGAATATTGAAGGTAGTTTTATAAGTAAATTCTTGAGATATTATCATTTTTTTAAAAAATATCTTTATTATTATTATACAAATTGATTTATATATTACATCTGATTTTACAAATCTATTGGCTAATTATATACCAGTAATGATCACTACCAATTATAGTTACTAAAATACTTAAATTAAATATTACAAATTAATAACAACTACTATTTTAAATTAATAAATTAATTTAAATAAAGTTAACTAGTTTTAAACTAATTTTATATCAAATATAGTCTGCTTTCTATATAGTTACTCTCTATATAGTCATATCTTCTTTATAAGTATACTAATTTTAGAACAAATATATATAAAACATAAAAAATTTAACTTTAATACAAGCACAATTTCTTATAAGCACAGAATTTCTTGAAACTAAGGATATAACTATAGAGAGCTAGATTAAAAAATTAAAAAATATCCAAAACCAATAAAAATAATATTATTTAATAATTTGCAATTAGTATTTAATCAGTTTATAATCAGAATGTTTATTTAAAAATTCATCTAGAATTAGTAAATTTACTGATTTACTAGTTTTTAACTTGTAAATAAAGATAAAAATTGTTTAATTGAGTTTAGCTTTATATTTGATAGGTCTAATATAATGTTAAAAAAACCTGTTTATAAGTGTTTTAACTTAACATCAAGTTTTGAAAATAATATTTTACGGTGCACAATATCTAAAGACATCCAAAATTGTAACACCTCAACGAATACTTAAAAATTTACAAAAAAAAATGCGTTACATTGTAATCTTATATAAGTTTTACAAAATTACGGATTTTTTTTGCAAATTTTGACATATTCATTGAGGAGTTACGATTTTAAAAAACATAATATAATTTTAATGTGGCTTTATATGGAGAAATCGATCATATCATCGCCATATAAAGATAGATACACAAACTGTCTATAGATAGTTCTTGACGCTATTACAAAAAAAAATTTTACATATTCCATTAGGTTTCTAGAATAGTTTTCTAGAATCTCTGCGTGATAATCGTGATGCCGTAACACACTTGTCCCATCGTACTCTTACTAATTGTATGCTTCAGTTGGAAGCTAAAGATAACGCTCTTTCCCAAGTCTTTGTTCAACAGGGTTCAATATTCGATTCCAATCGTTAAGACTCTTAACTAGCGCTCCGAAACGGTCGACCGGGTAGTTATCGGGTTAGCCCATGCTTGACCAGAGCAAAACCCGGGTTTTACTAGTTAATAAAATCATATCTAACACTAACGCTAATAAAAAAAAAAAAATTTTAATACGTAGTTTTTTAATAACGATTAATTTATACCGTTCTTTAGCATTTTATAATTTACATGAATTTATTACTAACGCATTACTAACGCTTTAAGATACGTAACCGATTGTGGCCTTAAATGACACTATTCCCACCAAACATTTAGACACATGTATGAACAAATAGCATCTGTTCCAAGACTACTTCTTTTAACATCGATTAAGTGCAGCGCCTTCAGCAAATACCCGTTCAACTGGAACGCTAGTTGCACTAATTTGATGATAATCCCTAGACATCATAACCAAGCGTGGATATTCAAATTCGTGTTCCTTCCACCATTTAAGAATATCTTGTTTTCTGTTTGCCCGTGAAGTACTCAAATATAACAACTTCGTTCTGCTGTTCAACCTTACGTTTTTTTCTATTTCCATAAAGATAATTCAAAAGAGATCGTTTTCCTGCCAAAATAACTTTACGTTATGACGGTAGTGGTTCTTTGAAAGTTATCACTG
>CAJVPZ010002928.1:0-11673 GCA_910592135.1 Racocetra fulgida | reverse complement strand
CAAACAAATTATTTAAAATTAATAATAAAGAATATAATGCTAAATTTGTTAAATTAGCTGCAAACATAAGTAATATAAGACAAACCTCTATATGTGCAACCGTGGAATGTACTAAAGTCATATATCAATTTTTGATCAGAAAGATGCCACGGTATTGGGTAACTCTATCAACTTTATTACAATGGAATAATGAAATAGCAGCTGCAGTTTTTAATCAAAATCGTCCTAAAGAAGCTTCTTCTTGATTTTTCAGCTACATTATTATGGCTAACGAAAGTATATGGGGAGAAATGAAGGTGTTAATTATTTGTTTTTCATATTGGGATATTGTTAAGAATAAGCTAATAATTACTGTAGCAAAATTAACTAATATAATGCAATGTAATGTCGAAACAGTTTCAAATATAGTATTTGAAACATGTAAACAAAAAGAAATTAACCCTCAAAAATGTCATTTTTGGCTAACGGATAATATGGTCTATATGTCTTCTAAAAATAATGATGCAATTGCTAAATTTAATTCATTAACAATGTCCAAATCATTTCAAATTCCATGTGGATTACATACAACCCATATTGCTCTAATGAAATTTGAAGACACAGCGTTTGGAAAATTGGATGCCATTAAAGGACTATCATTAAAGGAATATCCATTTAATTTACTTAACTTAGCTTTTCATCTTCATGATGGATATAGTCTTTCAGATAAAGATAGCCCACTAAATCTAAAATCTGAAATTTTAAAAAGGCTTTATAAGACGTTGTTTAATGTTGAATTAAGTAAATACCAACAGCCTATTCATCAATGTTGGTTATACGAGCTTAAGGCTACAAGGCAATATCTTGAAAGGCATGAAATGCATATTTGTTTTGCTCAATTCTTTATTGAGCAACTTAAAAATGCAAAAAATGTTCCAAAATCCTACTTATATAAATAGCAAATATTCTTTAAGTAGCTTATAGATAAACAGCTTAATCTTCAGATACGATGCATCGTTAAGTTTGGCGCAAAGTTTTACAAAACCGTTTGCAGTTTTCTAAATAGATATGACCCAACTCCACAAATCTACCAGTAAAATAATATAAGTACTTTTCTGCCAGGCCATCGTGCTTATGAAATGCCCAATAAAATAATATTATAGGTTCAAGAGCTTCAAAATTATCTAGAAAATATTTATATATTATTTGAAGATGAGTTAGTTGATGCTGAGCACGAGTTAGATGCAATAGATTTTGAAAATTTTTGTGAATCCTTACGTAACGGAATAGAAAATATATTGAGTGGGTTTGTTAAATGGATGGAGATCTGGATTCATTTACCTTTAAGCATTTGTTGATTAGGAGGGGAAATGGACCAAACTTCACTCGCACCTTTTTAAAAGTATTTTTTAACAAAGATTCGTCAAAAACTCTAACTTCTAAAGAGATCTTCTATATTAGACTTCTAAAAGAAGATTTATCTAACAGGCGTTCAGCTACTTTTGGGCTCTTAGAAGAATTGGCACAGTATGATTTTCTTGAGGAGTTCGAAAATTTTGCAAATTCTAATAATACAGAATTAGCAAAATTTCCTCTAATATATGAATTCACTAAATTTCGTATATGGAGTATTGTTGTGCATTAACAAAAGCTCGAAGGACTATTTAACTGTTATGATATAAAAGTTCATCCAAATATGAATACTCAATTACAAGAGTCACGCATCCAACTCTCTTGCTCAGATAGTAGGGTTCAAGATATTTCTCAAGAAATGTTGTGAAATATTCGACAAGAAGCAAGAAATTCCGAAATTAGTAAGAAATCAGAAAATAAAATTTCCAAAGAAGAAAATATATATGAAATTCTTAACAGTTTTCTTATCTAAAAGCGCAAAAAATAATGATCATATTTACAAAAAAAAATCAGTTTTTATCATTATCTTTTTTGTACAATATAAAATTATCATATGATTTTTGTAAAATAACTTCAATCTCTAATTGAAGACATTTATGATTAGTAAAATAAAATTCTAGCATTGTCACATTATAAAGACACTTTTCAATAAGTATCTTCTCTTTATAGAATTAAAAAATATTAAATATTATGGGAGGAATTAAAAGCATAGTAAAGTCAATTTTTTCATAGTAATTTAATATAGTATGCAGTCATAGAATTTTACTATAAAAAATCTTAATTAGTGGATGAATACTATATCATATGCACTATGTTTGTAATTAGACCGATGATAGACACCCCAATGGGTTATGGTTGCTGAAAATAATGTTAATGGTAATAACAACACCCAAGTAATGGAATGGTTTGCTGATAAGCTTGTTAAACTAAACATCAACTTTGCTATACAACAACCTACTACCCCAGTTTATTATTCTGAAACTAACAATAATAATAACAACAATCCTTCTTGTCAAAACAATGATAATAACTCTTCTTGCCAAAATAATAATAATTCTTGAAATACTGCTTGTTACTATTGTGATAACAGAGGATATTTTATTCAAGATTGTAGAGCCAGAAGAAAGAATAGTAGAAAAAACTACCAAGGCTATCACTCCTCTAGCCAAGATAATAAATATTCTTCTAGAAATAATTAATCTTATGATAGGTCTTGATCTCATAATCAAGATAGATCCAGAAATAGAAATTATGATAGAAGTAGAAGCCAATCTTATAATATATATCACTCTAATAATCATTCTTCTTATAACCGAAACAATAGGTCTAGAAGTCGATCTTCTACCTCCTACCCTAGAGATGTATATACTACTAATACCACTAATGATTATATTTATAAACAATTTGAAACCTTTTTAATTAATGAATCAATTAGAACAGCTTTAGCTAGATATCTTATAGAAAAATCCAGTACCCCTAACCAGACACAGACACCAACTTACACTACTCCTGTCAAATGTAATATTAAACTTAAAAATAAACCTTATCATGCTATTATCGATAGTGGAGCTGCAATTAGCATGATATCTCATCAAGTTGTTAAGTAACTTGATTTAAAAATTGAAGCTCCTTCTACCAATTTAATTGTATCAACTACTAGACCTTCTACAAGACCCTTGTGAATTATTAAAAATCTCTCTGTTGAAATTGAAGGCATTACTATCCTACTTGATGTCAAAGTAATGTCTGCCACTTTTTATTTTTTGCTCTTAAGGAATGACTGATCACAAAAAGTTGAAGCCAGTTATAATTGGAAAAATAAGGCTTATACTATTAGATGAAATAAAAAGAAGATTCATATTCCAATTACCTATAAACAACACCAGCCTCTATCTGCTCAACCTACTATAACTGATGAAAAAAAATTAAACCAATTCGAACAGGAATACCTTACATCTAATGAAGCTTATACTGTTACTTCTATAATTTCAACTAATGAAAACCCTTAAACTATCCAAACCTCCAGATCCAGACATAAAACTCCTCAAGCATCAACTAACAAAACTTATAGAAGATACCACTCTACTAATCACTTTTTGCTTTTGCCTTCACAACCAATGCCATCATTGTCATCAATATGAATATATCTCTGTTTACTGTCTCTATCAAGCCCCAAAAAGAGATATTTGTAAAACTTGTTCTCAATCTGGACATCTTTATAGAAACTGATCTCAAAATAGATGTCACTAATGTGATCAATATGGTTATATCGAAATTGACTATCTATTTGCTACTTACAAGTTGGATAATCAAAAATACAGATGTGGATGATTCTCTAATGAAGTAAATAAATAATGGCAAACTTACTATTCTCGCAAAAGGACCCACCATTGTTGTCAATATAAAGTACTCCAGTGACCTGAAGAACTTAGATTGCTTGATCAGAATCTTGTTTGCAGAGCATGCTAGACTGACTTCTACCATGAATTAGACCAAGATGACCCTCAAAATATTGAATACTTTACTAATGATGATGGTCAAGGAATGTTTACTAAGTGTAGAGTTTGTAGTGAAGAATTTATTAGATCCAGAATATACAAATTAGATATAGTCAAAGAAGATACCTGGTTTTGTAATCTGGAGCACTTGTATGCTTATAAGGCTGCTAAGGATATTGAATAGAATTCTTGTTACAACCTGTGGACCCAAGTTAAACATTATACTGAGTTTACTAGAAATGCTGTACATGCTTATGATCTTCATCTGCAAACTAAATATGGTGCAGATCTGCAAAGATCTTTGACCCTAAAAAATTTTGACAAATTTTACGATATCTTGTGATCTAGTAATCAAATCTTAGCGATTTTGATACCATTCGATCTGTCTTAATGAGACAGATTGAATGATACCAAAATTGCTAAGATTTGATCACTGGATCACGAGATAATTGCATTTAAGTAGTATTTACAAACATTTAAATAACTCGCCAATGAATAGTCCAATTTTAATGATTTTGGTACCATTCGATTTCTCTCAATGAGACAGTTCAAATAGTATTAAAAATGCTAAAATTGAATTACTGGTTAGCAAGATAATTGCAAAACACGTTTTACAGCGTAGTTTGACACAGAACTTTAAAAAAGAAATTAAAGTTCTGCACTAAACTGCATTGCAAAACGTTTTTGCAAATATCTCGCTAATCAGTAATTCAATTTTAGCATTTTGATACCATTTGAACTGTCTTATTGAGAGGAATCGAATGGTACTAAAATCGGTAAAATTAGATTATTCGTTGGCAAGTTATTTAAATGTTTGTAAATATTACTTAAATGCAATTATCTCGTAATCCAGTAATCAAATCTTAGCAATTTTGGTACCATTAGATCTGTCTCATTGAGATGGATCGAATAGTATTAAAATTGCTAAGATTTGATTATTGGATCACGAGATATCATAAAATTTGTCAAAATTTTTCAGGGTCAAAGATCTTTGCAGATCTGCACTATATTTAGTTTGCTGATGTTAACCAAAGTCAAATCTATCACCTAGCTCAGATTCAACTTAGTGAAAGCAATAAACAAATTGCTAATGCTCTTGAACCTCTAGCTACTGATAGATCTAACTAGGATTATACTGATAATAAAATCAACCTCATTATGAGAACTCCTCATATTCAACTAACCTCTACTAAAGAAGTTGAACTGCAAAGAATCTTAGCTGAATCTTTTGATATTAGCTATCCTAACTTTGACCAACATAAAGCTATGCAAAACTTTCAAAGAAATTTTCAAGGAACGGTAAGACATTGTAAAAATTGTTTAATAGCTAAAGCTAAAATTAAACTTGCACAATATGATCAGTATTGTCAAGAGTGTCATGATAAATTTCATCCTCCTTTTCCAGTATTAGTACCAGAACCAGAAAAACCAACTTTAAAACCAACTCTATCTACTACTAATGATAGTATACAGGAGATAATTCACTTGTTGCGACAACAAGTTGAATAACAAGGACAAATAATTGATGTTCTCCAAAAAAAGATTCAGATCTTTGAACAACAAGTTCAAACTATTGCTACTCTTCAGGATAAAGTTAATCACCTTGAAGCTTTCCATACTAGATTGCAAGAATTATGCTCAGAGTTTTCTTTCTCTGGAAATGGACTTTTAAATTTTTAAATAATTCTAAGCAAGATGAAAAACTATTTGGTGATCCAGATAAATTACTAACAGAAACAGATACCCTTAACCAAGCTATACAAAGAAATTTATTGAGACAAGAAGTATATACAATAACTCAAGAAATAACCCCAAAGATAGGATCTTTAACTTCAAGTCAAGAAGCCCAATTTTGATAATTGCTTCTTGAATTTGCAGACTTCTTTGCAAAAGATATTACTCAACTAGAAAGGACTAACCTAGTAACTCATCAAATATATACTGAAGATATACCTCCTATTAGTTCTCAATCCTATATAGTACCTTTAGCAGAACAGAAGTTTATCAATAAAGAAGTACAATGGATATTAGACAATAAATTAATACAAGAATCCTCAGGCCCTTGGGCCTCTCCTGTTGTACTTGTAGCCAAGAAAAATGGCAAGAAAAGATTTTTTGTTGTACTTGTAGCCAAAAAAAATAGCAAGAAAAGATTTTGTATAGACTATAGAAACTAAATGCTATTACTAAAAAAGACCAATACCTATTGTTATGGATAGATGAAATGTTGGACTTCTTGGCTAAAGCTATGTACTTTTCTACTTTAGATTTTATGAGTGGATACTGGCAAGTTATATTACACTCTGCAAATAGAGAAAAGACTGCATTTATTACAAGATATAGCACCTATAAGTTTAATGTGATGCTATTTGAATTGTGTAATGCTTTTACAACTTTCCAATGACTCATGAATTAGGTTTACAAGAATATAGCTTATAAATATGTTGTAGTTTACCTTGATGATACTAATATATTTTCTCAAACTTTTGATAATCATATTAAACATTTATAAGAAGTATTTACTAGAATTAAAAAAGCTGGATTAAAGCTTAATATTGAAAAATGTAACTTTTGGATGAAATGGTTACCCTTTCTTAAACATATTATAGAAGAAAAAGGAATCTCTTCAAACCCAGACAAAATAGCCACTGTATAAAATATCTTACCTCTAACAAGTGTTACTTAACTTAAATCTTTTTTAGAACTTGCTAGATATTACTGTCGATTCATCAAACACTTTTTCTCTATTGCTTAACCTCTTAACCAGTTACTATATATAGATACTCCTTATGAATGGACCTCTAACTGTCAAAAGGCATTTGATGAACTCAACAAAGATTAGTTACTGTATCTATATTAATCTATCCTAATTACAAGAAAGAGTTTATACTTGCCACTGATGCTTCTTATACCAGATTTGGAGCTACCTTGAGTCAAATGCAGATGATCAAAAAGAACACCCTATTGCATATACTAGTAAAAGTTTGTGAAAAAAGAAATAAACTATGAAGCTACAGAACTAGAATATGCTGCTATAATATGGGCTATTAAACACTTCTATAAGTATTTTGGAACTAATAATTTTACTCTTATTACTGACCACTCTGCTCTTAAATGATTGAAATCCTCCTAGCCTAAAGGACAACTAGGCTGATGGATGATGAAGCTACAGCCCTATAATTTTACTATCATACATAAACCTGAATGAATTCATTCAAATGTTGATGCACTATCTCAACTTGAGAACCAGACCCAACCTATACCTATTGCCTCTACATGAATTTAGATTACTACCAAAATTTAGTGAACTATCTAGAATCAGACAAAATTCCTTCTGATTTAACGGATAATGAAAAACGGATACTAATTAGACAATCGAAGTATTACCAACTTAAAGACAAATTATTATATAAAAAGAATCGAAAAGACCTAAACAAACCTATTCAAGTAATTAAATGAACTGAAGTAGAACCTGTTCTCTATATAATATATAGTCATTCTACTACTAGACATTTGGGAACTGATGCTATGTATTATAAAATATCTGAAAGATATTATTAGAATCAAATATATAAAGATATCCAAAACTATGTTTGCTCATGTGAAACCTGTCAGAAAAGACAAAAAGAAAGATGAAAGGAACCTCTTTACCCTATTCAAGTTGGACAAGCCTTTGAATATATTAGTATAGATCTTGTAAGACCTCTTCCAATAACTATTCAAAATAATTGATATATTATTGTTGCTACTGACTATTTTACTCGTTGATCTAAAGCAAAAGCTGTATCAGATGCTGAAGTAGAAACTTTAGCACAATTTATATTTGAAGTAATTGTGTATAGACATGGCATATCTAAGATGATACTCTCTAATAATAGAAGAAATTTTATTAGTACAACTGTCAAGATTTTATGTGAAAAATTTTTGATAAAATATATATTTTCTTCTTCATATCATCCTCAAACTAATGGTATAGTTTAACGCTTAAACCGGACACTTTGCAACTCTCTTGCAAAAGTAAAAGAAACAGATGAGATTGGAATATACATATACCTGCTGTATGTTTGTATATAGGACTAAATGATATGCAACAACTGGATATACTCTCTTCCAATTGGTATATAGATGACAAGCTATATTACTTATCAAAGCTACTTTATCAATAGAGTCACTAGGAACAGACCAAGAGATATCTTTAGAAAATAGTATTTTATCTCAAGCATTTAAGTTAATAGATGAATTACCTTACCAATATAGTAAAGTTCAAAAGAATACTGAACAATTCTAAAAGAAACAAAAAGTACAATTTGATTCCAAGATTTAAATAGAAGAATTTGAAATTGGAGATAAAGTATGGGTACAACAAAAGATATCGAAGCCTCTCAATCCGCTAAATTTGAAGAAAAATGACTTGGACTCTTTATTATTCAAGCTAAACTAAACAATAGAGCTTACAAGCTTTTGACATTAAAAGAAAAAACACTATTAAATTATTATAATAGTGACCATCTAGCTCAATACTATAAGAAACAGAACTAGCAACCCACTATTGTCATTACTAATTAAAGCTTTTTAACCCAAAACCTAACCTTAACTTATAATATTAACTATTATTTTTTTTATATATATTGAATTTTATTTATTAACTTATTTATTAATTAATTTATTTATTTATTTATTAGTACAAATTTTATAATTACAATTTTATTACAAATTAGATTTATTAAATTCTATTTATTTATTTACAAAATATTACAGAAATAATTTTTATTACTATTACTATTCTTCTGTACTATCTGTCTTAATTCTTGTATCTCATTCTCTAAATTTGCTACCTGAACATGTAGCCTATTTCTCTTCTTTGTAATCTTTTAAAGTTGAGTTTCTCATATGAATCCTTCACTTGCTGCTTTTAGGACTGAAGGATTTTTTTCAGGTCTTCTGCCTCCAAACTTATAACTTGATTACAGAGCGCTGACAAATGATTTAGAACTGAACTACCCTTACCACAACAAGGCATCTGTAAAGCAAAACTTAATTAAAAACAAACTTATTTCTAAATGTATAACTTGAAAAAGGATAAAAAAAACAATTGGAAAGACCCTTATTCCAAGAATACTACAAGCTAGATCTATTACTTGCAATACCAATAGAGATAAATTTTTATCCTACCCATATAAGAGACTATAGATATCGAAATGAAAAGAGGAAAAGACAAAGGGAAAAATATCTACTTGGACCAACTATATAGAGCACCAAAGTAGAAGACCGGCCAAGCCCCATACGCCTAAATTAGATGAGACTTAGCGCACAGCCAGAACAAGTATATACACCTTTGGACGATGGCAAGATAAGAAAAGAAATAGATGACAAAAGACAAAAGTTTTTCAATAAAACTACAAAAAGAAAAGATAAAGATATTAGAAAAAGTTTAGAATAAAAAAAAGGAAGATAAGGACCTGAAAGTTGTGTGTAAAAGATTTTGGATATGATGAATACCAAAAATCGAGAAATAAATAATAGAAAAACATTACTAGCCGTAATGAAAAGATCATACGATATATACAAAAAACAATTACAACTGACAATGTGATTGCTAAAACAGGAAATCTATATATAATTAAAACAAACAGAAGCTAATTTTGAACAAACTAGCACATGAAGTTCGGTGACCTCACTTTTTAAGGAGACAAACACAAACAAAGAATTTTTAATTTATAGGACATTATAAAAAAATTTTTATTTTTAGAATTAAAGATCCAGAGCATATAGTCGAACAAATACTTGTTTGATACTTATAGCAAACACAGATATTTCACATTGTATACACAAGCAAACATTTTAAAAATCCTTAATTTAGTTTGTATTACTACAAAAATTATAAATAGAAACACCCCTTACCCAAATCTTTATTTTCTAATTTAGTAATTTTCCACCCAACCTCTTAAAAATAAAAACTTCTGCACTGCAACAATTATAGCTCCAGACCATAAATGCTTTAAACAATTTTTTTGTACTATGGAACCAGGACCCTCTTGCCGCCAACAATAGCTTAACAATAACTGGTAACTCTATTATAGTACACAATGATACTAACATTATTATATCATTACAATTCTCACCAGAAACAGGACCAGATATACCTACACCACACCTGAATAGTGCTGATGCATTGGATAATTATTTGCCAAATATAGATTTTGGTGACCCTATTGTTTCCACTAAATCTATTGAAAAAGAATCAATTACATTTCTTTTGCAACCTAATACAGATATTGTGTTGACTTAAGATACAGAAAACAATATACTCTCTCGACTTGTTAAAGATTTAACTGAAGAAAAAGATAAAGTCTTTACTCAACAAAAACCTCTAACAGGAATAATCTTTAAAGAGAAACTTAAAGAAATTAGCAATTGATTAAAAAAAGAAAGCTGTGGAAAATCACATGACTATCAAATCAAACCTTAGAAACTTTTTATTATTTAGAACAGTTAAAAAAGGAAGCTGATAATAGTAAGAAAAAGACACAGAAAATTTGAGATAAACTTCAAAAAGTTTTAGGACCTCAATGTACTGCTAAAGTATAGAAATATGCAGAATGAATTTACCAACTTCTCCAAGCCTATGAACTATTGTTATTGCTCTATTTTTGTATAACTAGACTCAAGTTGGAGACCAGCAGAAGGGAGCAATAACTAGCAGTTCGATTTAAAGAACTAAAGCAAAGAGTAATATTTAAAAAGTAAAGTTGTGATAGAATAATACAAAGCAAATAAAGTGGAGTATATTCTTATTAGATTCAAAGGAGTTCAAACTTAGTTCAAGCAATATAGCAAACACTATTAGACTCTGGGAATCTAAACTTTATACACTCTAAAGATATCAATAAATGATAAAAAAAGATAACAAGAAAGAAAAAAACTCAAGAAAAATGCTAATTTCCAAGAAGACAATAGTATTTTATTATTAGCAATCAAAAGTGAGAACTTATACAAAGTTATCTTGAAGAAGAGAGAAAAGAGAGGCTATTTATGTTTTGGGACTATATGGATGTTAATTTAACGTCTATCTATCATGTAACGTATATAGGGTTACATAGTACATCACATGTTACATTTAATTTAAATTTTGTTACACTAATTAGTAAGTTCTAGAATGTTTATTAAAAATCGCTAATAACTAAAAATTTTACTATGATAATCGATCTAGTTTATTAAGACAAAAATGTTCTATGACCCAAAATATGGAAGTTTGCTAATGCGCAGTAATGGGTTTTTGCATTAGTTTTCGAGATATTAGCTTCCAAATATAGACATTCCCTATACTCACTTATTAATTACTAATATATATGATATAAACAATAATAAATAATAATACTAATGATAATAACATATAATGATAATAGAATAAAATATTGATAAGAATATAATAATAATATGATAAAATATAAGAAAAAGAAAAGAAAAGAGACGAGGTCTTTTTTCCAACGATCCTCTGGTCAACAACAACAAAAATTGAACTACAGCAAAACGTATAGAAAAGCGACGAAGTAGATACTAAAACTTGGTCCTATAAATAGAAGCAGCTTGTTGTCGACAAAGTTTAAGCATCTAGACGTGAAATATCGAGGAGCGGGCATTAAAAGAATACGGACGGTTTTCTTTAGGGTCAAGTTTCTTTCTGGCGGACTTCCCAAAGTATTCGACATCCAAACCAGAAGGTTTATTCTGGGAACAAGTCTGTAGAAGTAGCCAACATGCACTCCTAAGTAGTAGAAATAGA
>CAJVPZ010002927.1:0-11673 GCA_910592135.1 Racocetra fulgida | reverse complement strand
TAAGACTAAGTAATAATAATAAAATAAATAATAAAATAATAACAATAATAATTATACAATATCGGAATAATAATCTACTAAAATAATAAACGGTTCTATAACAATAGCTTAATGATAAATATTGATATTAATAATAATTAATAAAATCAACAAATATCTTCCAACAGATTACATAAATAATAATATTTGTATATGAAAATGAAAAACTAATTTATCACAAACTATCGGCTTAAATTAAATTTCAAAAATAAATTTTTTTTTTTTTTAATATTAAGGTGACCACTCACAGGTCTGACACAGTTTATTAAACTTTTGGTTTGATACCGGCATAGTTACATGGACAGTGCCTGATCTTGTTACATTAACGAGAGTACTTTCTAGCCATATTTGTGCCTTTTGAGCACCTATTTAAGTAGTTTGCCTATCCTAGATCTACACTAGATGCTGTACCTATAACCCAACTATGAGATTACCCATTTAAACTGTCTGATCAACTTCATGCCATCGGATATCTTCTCTAAAGAAGAACCTACCACTAAGGCCTGCTAAGTCTTTAAAGTGGACATACACTTCCATATAGAGGGGTCCTTTGACCTTGTGATAAACCTACTAGAGTGGTCCATGTTCCACACATATATCACTTAGGTTTTTAGTAACTTACGCCTAGGCCAAGGCCAAGTACTTGTGAGCTGAAGCCACTACTATTACCTACTCTGTACTCTTGCAAAGTTCACTCAAACCCCAATACACCCATACTTCGGTTTTCCAGACTAAGCCCTACTTCTGGTTTCCCAAACTAAGCTCTACTTCTGGTTTACCAAACTTCTAATTCAGATAGTCTGGAAGGGCTGTGATCTGCTCCTGATACCCACGATTGAATCCTTTTTCCTTCAGTTACTCAGCTAGTAGCCTGGTTGGTGGAGTGCCTTGCTAAACACTTCGGTCCTATCTGGTTCCTCCTTTTGCTGCCATTCGGTTTCACCTTTTCTGCTATCTGGTTCTTCCTTTTCAGATTATTAGATAATACTGTCAAAGATCTGTACTACTTCTCTGTTCAGGTCTTCCCAAGTAGGCTCCTATATTCCATCAATTCGATGAATTTATTCGGCAGCTTCATTGCTGTACAACTCATACATTACACTTATTGTTCCACTGCCTCCCAGTACAAGCTGGTGTAATCCTGTTACAGGTTCTATAACCCAATAAGATACAGTCGTCCAAATACATTTTTCGTAAATTTGAATTTTGTCACTAGTGAGATTCGAACTCTGGTCCTGCTGCTTGGAGTGTGACAACTTCACCACTTCACTAAGTTACCACACCCTCAAAAATAAATTTATAGAATCAGTATAATATCTTAGTTAAATAAATTAAATCATAATATATCAGTATATATCATTGTCTATTTGTCTAAATTTTAGATAAGCAACAATAATTAATAAAATCAACAAAATATCTTCAAAGAAATTAAATATAGTATAAAAAATCTGACTATAAAAATAGAGAACTAAACTAATTAACAAAATATTGGCTTAAATTAAACTTAAAAAAAAATTTATACTGATATAATAATAATTAAATAAAGTTAATGAAGATGTATTAAATTATAGTATATTAGGTAAAATTTTAGATAAGCAATAATAATTAATAAAATCAACAAAATATTTTCAAAGAAATTAAATATGATATAAAAAATCTAATTATAAAAATAAAAATCTAAACTAATCAACAAAATATCAGCTTAAATTAAGCTTAAAAAAAATTTATTCTAATATAATAATGATTAAATAAGTTAACAAAGATATTAATCAGATTTATAAAATCATAGTATATTAGCCAAAATTTTAGATAAGCAACAATAATTAATAAAATCAACAAAATATCTTCAAAGAAATTAAATATGGTATAAAAAATCTGACTATGAAAATAAAAAACTAAACTCATTAACAAAATATTGGCTTAAATTAAGCTTTAAAAAATTTATATCAATATAATAATGATTAAATAAAGTTAACAAAGATATTAATCAAATTCATTAAATTATAGTATATCAGCCAAAATTTTAAATAAGCAAAAAATTATTAATAAAATCAACAAAATATCTTCAAAAAAATTATATTGAAATAAAAAATCTGATCATAAAAATAGAAAACTAAACTAATCATAAAATATCAGCTTAAATTAAGTTTTAAAAAAAATTTATACTGATATAATAATAATTAAATAACGGTTTTACTAAATCACACCACTGGTGTTCAACACCAATATCAGAAAGTAGATCAGAAATCATGTGATTATATAAATAAAGTTATCAGAGCAACTACGAGTTTTGGGTCACATGATAATTAGCCAATGGGAAATCAAATTAAGTATAATGTAATACAATTAAACATTATTTTTTACCAACAACTTTATTGGCAATAGTGAGAAAGATAGCGAATTTAGTCAATATTATATATATAAGCATATAAAATGTGCCTGTAGCTTTAATTAAAGATTAAAAGTAATAAAAAAAAAGGTAGTTAGTAGAATGCTAAATAAGAATACTTTAGAAAAGCTTCAAAGTAAATTGTTATATGAGCATGTGATTCACATAGAAATTCGTTATCAAATACTGGTAATAAATTAGTGACGCAGTATATATTAAACAATTTAAGAGAAATTGATATTTACAAGGGCAAATAAAAAATTAATAAGTGCTTTTTTTTTTTAAAAGCCAAATCCATTAAAGTAACAATACCTATCCTAATGATGACTATAATATCGCTCTTGTTCATTTTGGTACTCATCGTTTAAGCTGAGACATTTAATGACAAGTGCTATTAATTAACACACGCACTAGAATAACTTTGTAATAGATTTTTTTTGCTTGGTAACTTTACTTTAAAAATAATTTAAGATGTATAAGTTATATAGGCAATTGATTCACCAATCTAATAACTTTGACATACTTATGAAATTCAAATTGTTTATAGCTAACTTGCATATGAATATTAACCTAATGAATATGATTAGGAAAGTTCAAACACCTGTTTTTAAAACAGCTCTTGCTTTTCAAAAATATGCATAAGAAGTACTTCTTATAATCTAAAATAACTAACTTCGAAAAATTAGCCTTCAATTTTGATACCAAATTATTCTTTGTGCTCTAATAAAAAAAATTTTTTTTATATAATTATATTACATTTTATTTTCAAACCTATAACATAATTCTCACAATAAATTCAAAGGAAATGTTTGTAATTCACATGAGTTAAGCATTCAATTATATGTTTTTTGACATGAAATGCTTGATATAAACTCTCGTTACATATAAAATATTACTTATTTATTTAAACAAGTTCGTGCATTGTGACCCTTTATATTACAAATTCTACATTTATACTTAATGTTGATTTCTTCTAAATTATTTTCTTCTGAATTGTCTTCTAAATCATTTTTTTCTGAATTGTCTTCTGAATTATAGGATTCAGCTAAACTTAGACAAGTATATATGTTATGACCTTTTGAGTTACAAATTCCACATTTTCTTACTTCTTTTCTTTTTTTTATGTTACTAGTTTCTACATTATACAAAAATTATTAAATTCTAATACATTATACAATTCAAATAACAACCTAAAGAAACATATCTAAATTATGATCGCTATCAGTATTATCGTCATTATCTGATTTATCATATTTACTTTGAGGCATTTACTTCTTTTTATTTTTACCTTTTGATATATTCGTACTATCATTGAATCCTTTAATTCTTTTGGAATTTCGCCCTTTTGTTTTAATACTTATAGGATTATTTATAGTACAGGCAAATTCCTCAGAGTCATTATACTCAATTTGATCATTCTCCTTTATAAGTTTAAGCTCCATTTCTTTGGTAAGATTCTCATAAATTTTGTAGAGCTCTTCAATTCTATTTGTCATAATTGCCAAGTTAAGCATTTTCTTCATCATACCAAATCTCCTTCCCTATTGAGATCTATGTATCATTTTATTACGAACTGATTTACTAAAAACATGCTTTTTATGAATCTGTTTCAAATGAGAAAAATCAACTTCTGAATTATATTTAGATGCATCTGACTGGTCATTTAAGCCTGCTACGATTGCTGGTTCGAGTAATACTAAGACATCTTCAACTAACACATCTAGGTACTATCGTTGTGGTATAAGCCCAATATAAAATTTTGCGACTTTTGAAAAGAACATTGCCGCAAAGAAATGGTGACATACAAGGCCATGGTTTATTAATATTAAATATGTACAAAGATGCAAATTATTATCATAAAACACAACAAAATGTTTGCTTTTTTGATCGATTGAGGAAATATACCAACGTTCAAAAATCTTTGTTTGATCAATACCGTCAATTAGTTGTTTTAGTTCAATAATAATACATCAAACATATCTTCAGAAAAAATTCCTATTAGCAACTCAGTTATAACCTATAATATTAATGTACTATATTAGTATTTTTGATTGTTTTATTTCAATTTCCTGATAATCATTACTAACAAAATGCCAAAAAAAAAAATTTGCCAAATTATCATCTTGAATAATATGAAATTGATGGAAATAACTATCAGGAAGTTGAATGACATCCTTAGTAATTATATAATTATAATAATTTCTCACCTGTTGTTCAAGTTCATCCTCAAGATTAACTATACAACATTGGTAATGTATACTATGATTAATTTCATTTCGTTGAAGCTTTAAAACCGCTAACGTTAGAAAATGCTGGCATGACTTGTCAATTGCACTAAAATATTTATTGTAATATTGTTTCTTTCTATTAATTAGAAGTTGATCAATAGTTTCATTAAGACGTACAAACCAACTTTCCTTCTTTAACAATTTGTTAATACATTGTTCAAACTCTAAAACGAATAATAATCTATTTATATAGTTCTTGATTTTAGTATTATAAGATTCCACATGCTGTGTACTTTGCACATCAGCATTAAATGCACGGTGTGTAAAGCATAGTATCTAAGCTTCTCTGCAATAATAAAGCTGATACTGCAAATAATTTGCAGCATCGCATATTTTTGTAAAAATATAGCTCATCTTTCCTCAAAAATTGGCTTCATACGACTATTAAATACATAGCAAAAATCTGTAAAAAATTTATCTCATTTTTCACGATATTTATCAAGGAAATGCTTTTCTAAATTTTTTTAAATATGGAATAAACAGAAATGGTGTTTTGTCATTGGTAAAGAATTGTTAGCTGCTGCAATTATTGCAGGGTCAGCATCTGTATAGAGTAAGCATGAAGCCAGATTACCAGTTGCTTTAAGAATACTTGTGAATAACCATTCATAAGTTTCTTTGATTTCATCAGAAATAATAGCAGCAGCTGTAAGATAGGAACGGTTATGATTATCCAAAATTATCATAATACACAATATCATTGAGTGGCAGTTGGTTTTTGCAGTTGAATCTAGAAGAACAACATCATAAATCAAGCCTACAGCTGCTGTTGACCTGGGCTCATCCAACAAAGTCTTGTAAGATGATTGTCCTTGCCTTCGAATTGAGCATCAACATGAAAAGTGGAATCCATCTGCTGTTTTTTCACAAGCTCGAGGTATAATGAACCAGCATCACTTATTTCTCCTTTTTTGCACCAGATTGATTGAATCAAATTATACACATTATGATCATAAACATATTTATCTGAGAACTTCTTTTATAAAATTTCAATTATCACTCCAGCATGTACTCCACAACTTGCAAGAAATTTTACTTCATCACTTATCTCTAGAGTAAGCTTTCTATAATATGACGCCACCATATTTATATTATCTACAAGATCATGATTATGCTAATCTTCAATTTTTGTTATATAGATTAAATTATTTTTTTTGCGTTTATATACATTAATATGAAATTTGCAGCCATTAGTTTGGTGGCCACTATCATAATCCTCAAAAACATGCACTTCTCTTTGAAATACATATGGTCGACTCTTTGTATATTTATAAGTACAGCGCTGAGGGATCTTATCTTCCTTGTTCTTTTCACTATGAGTAATCGTAAATGCAAATTCATTTTCTAATCCATGACTATCAAACCATTTCCAAGCTCATCCCAATCTCTAAAACTCATATTTGCTTCAATAAAATACTGTGGTTCTGAATTTTTCCTATTATCTTGATTTTCATGAGCTTCTGAAGACGAACTTGAGAAATTTTCTGTATGTTTCATAACTTCATTGTCTCCCTTTTTATTAACTTGTTCAAAAAAAGTCTTCAGGTTATTTGAATCAAACATATTAAGAAAATCCTCTATGTTATCAGGCCCAAACGTGTTAAAAAAAGTTTCCAGGTTGCTAGAACTACATAAAATTTCTGAATTACCAGAGTCGTATGCACTAAAACAATTATCCATAGTACCAGATTCAGCATTAAGAAAATTTCCCATATTGTCAGATTCGTAAATATTTTTTGTATTACCAGCTTCAAACATAGATATCAAACGATTAACTATTAAAGAAAACCAAAATTAAGTTACAATCTACTTTTAAAACTCCAAAGTTAAATACAAAAAATATATATATATACCTGTATTACCAGATTCGGGATTGAAAAAATTCTCTGTATTGCTAGAGCTGTAAATATTTTCTATGTTACCAGGTTCAAATATGACAACGAATAGGGTATAACTGCAAAGAGAAAAGAAAATCAAATTGTGAGTTAGTAAAAAAAAAATTTGTTATTTAAAAAAAACTTTTACTAACACCACTGGTGTTCAATACCAGTGGTGATATAATAAATAATAAATTAATTTAATAGCATCGATTCATACTATATTAAAACAAAAATAAACTTTTACTAACACCACTAGTGTTCAATACCAGTGGTGATTTAATAAATAATAAATTAATTTATGATAATTGTATCAATTTATACTATAATTTTTTAAAAAAATAAACTTTTATTAACACCACTGGTGTTCAATACTAGTGGTAATTTAATAAATAATAAATTAATTTTCTATAGCATCCGATCTACTTTCTGACACTAGTGTTAAACATCAGTGGTATGATTTAGTAAACTCGTTAAATAAAGTCAACGAAAATAAAAATCAGATTCATCAAATTATAGTATGATATATCAGCCAAAATTTTAGATAAGCACCAATAATTAATAAATTAACAATATATCTTTAAAGAAATTATATTTGAAATAAAAATCTAACTATAAAATAGAAAACTAAACTAATCATAAAATATCAGCTTAAATTAAGCTTAAAAAATTTATATTGATATAATAATAATTAAATAAAGTTAATGAAGATATTAATCAAATATATCAAATTATAGTATATTAGCCAAAATTTTAGATAAACAACAATAATTAATAAAATTAACAAAATATCTTCAAAAAATTATATAGTATAAAAAATCTGATTATGAAAATAGAAAACTAAACTAATCAACAAAATATTAGCTTAAATTAAGCTTAAAAAAAATTTATACTAATATAATAATGATTAAATAAAGGTAACAAAAATATTAATCAGATTTATCAAATTATAGTATATCAGCCAAAATTTTAGATAAGCAACAATATTAACAAAATATTTTCAAAGAAATTATATATGATATAAAAAATTTGACTATGAAAATAAAAAACTAAACTAATTAACAAAATATCAGCTTAAGTTAAGTTTAAAAAAATAAATGTATAGAATCAAAGTAATATCTTCATTAAATATATTAAATCATAATTATATTTGTATTTATCATTACATATCGACCTATATTTTAGATTAAAAACAATAACTGATAAAATTGTATGATTATCTTTAAAATATATATAAAATCATAATTATATCATAATAAATAAAAAGTTTATTAGCATAATTTGATTTACAACTAAAAATTAATTACTTGGTATATTATCTTCTAATAATGTATATAATTATTAGCATATCGGTTTATATCATAGTTATATATTTATTAATTATATTAAGCATTATTATATCAGCTTTATTTTTGGTTTATTTTTTTATATTTAATTTATTATCATGAAATCTTTCTATAATAAAAAGCTGATATTTATATGATTTAATTAGCTATTAAACAATCTTTTAGCCGATTGTATAATGTTTGTTTTTTACATATCACCTATTAATCACCTTATTATATTATAAAATTTCGAGTTGTGTTGCTAGATGCTCTTACTATATCCAGTTCTTTGACCTCGGGTGAAGTCTATTCTAGTAGCCACCATCAAAAATCTGTGCTACATCTCTATTTAGGTTTTGCCAAGTGGGCATCCATCTTTTCAGTTTCCTGGGTTTATACAAATACAAGGTCTTATCTTAAGTTTGCACCAACTAATACTGGCTTGCATGCCTTTGTATAACTTATATATTGCATAAATGTACTATAATCTCCAAATCTTGTTAGTGATACCAAAGTTATAAAGATCCTGTTTCAACCAATCATTAAAAGATAGTAGCCATTGTACAAGCAGAATATTTGAAATTTTGCTATTGATAGATTTAAACCTCCACCTGCCAACATATCACTTGGGAGTGCGATAACTTAACTAATTTACTAAGTTGCTACACCCTTTGTATAAAAATTATCATGTAACTAAGAAGAAAAATGTTTATAATAAAAAAAATTATAACTATAAAATCTTTCAATTCTTTCTTAGATATTTTATACTGATGTAATAGTATACTTTCAAATATATGATACTCAACAAATATTTAATGAGAAACTTACTCTTTATAAATAAATTCTATTTTATTATCTTCTATAAAATAATTAACTTTTTTAAAACCAATCAGTTTTAATACCTTAATACTGTAATATTTCATTTAAAGATATTACTTAGCATTGTTATAGAATACTTTATTAAAATAGAAATAACTTTATTTTCAGTAGTTATTTTAATTGTAAAAAAACACACTTTTAGAGAAAAAAATAAATATTTTGCATATTGTTATATTAGTAGATTTTATTAATATATTTTAGAAGATTTTATTAATATATTTTATTAGTATAATTTATATTTATGATATATTTATTTTTAGCTTTAGTTTAATAGTAAAATTTTTGATAAATAGTATTAATTTTAGTATAATATTAGATACATTAACTGGTATGTTAACAGATATAATAACAGATACATTAACTGGTATGTTAACTAGTATATTAACTGAGTTGTTAAATAGGTTGTTAACTGTGTTGTTAAAAGGGTTATTAACTGGGTTGTTAAAAGGATTATTAACTGGGTCATTAACTAGGTCATTAACTGGGTCATTTACGAATACAGTCAAACCTCCATAAATGCAACGTGTACAGATCAGCCTAAAACGTGCATTTAGGGAGGTTTGCATTTAAAGGGAGCTAATTAAATTGCAGCTTTTGATATTTGATCTGCAAGTTTGTATAACAAACTTAAATACTAACTTCTGATTGGCTACGTACACTTAGGGTGGTTAGTATGATATAAAAAATCTTTTGAGTAAACATGTATTTGCAGAATATAGAACGTGCATTTAGCATTAATGATTTCATACAGCCAAAACAAAAATGTGTATTTAGGGAGGTATTATATTTATGGAGGTTGCATTTAGAGAGGTCCGACTGTAGTCCAAAAGATATAAAACCCTGCCTTTTTCTTCAAGGCAGAGCAGACTGTCTCCTCTTTACTTTTTATTTTTTGTTATTTATAGTTTATTTTCTTAAAAGTGTAGCTATTGTCTACCTTCTTTCTATTGTATTTAATAAAGTTTTTATTGTGTTTTTATTGTATATTTAAGTTAAGCTATCGCCTCTTCTTTTTTTTTTGAGTATTTATTTTTGGTATATTGAGTTGAGCTATTGCTTTTTCTTAAGTATTTTATTGTATTTTAGAATTAAAGCTATTACCTCTTTTCCTTATTGTTGGTTTATTGTTTTACTTTAAAGTCTCTTTTAGTCTTCTTTCTTATTTTATTCTTTTCTTGTTTGCAAACACATTCCTTAACTCTCTTACATATTAAGTCAAGTAGTATAGCTTTACTAAAACCCTGTATTGCTATATTACAGTTTTAATAATGATGACAAGATCTAAAACTTTTTGTATCTGTTGTAATTTCTAATTAATAATTTCTTTAAACTTTCTTTCTTTCTTATTTACCTTCTATATAAACAACATTTCTTATTTTTCTCTTATAATTTATTATTATTTTTTTTTAGAATAAATATTTTCTTTCTTGCTATAAATAATATAAAGTATTCTTCTCTTTATATTATTTGAAGTTTAAAGCTATATATAATTGAAAATAGTCTAATTATTAGTACTTCTTCCTCTGCTTATATCTTAGGATATTTGTAAGTTTTAATTTGCTAATAAATCTTTGAAAAGGGCAAACTACTTTGTTAGTTAAACCTGGTCAGCACGTAAAGAAACAATAAGATTTAAACTCCCTTCTAGACCTATTATATTGCAAAAGGGCTTTAGAAGACTATTAAATTAAACTCTGTTAATCACATATTTTAAATTTTCTTTTCTTTCTCTTTTTCTTTTATTTTTCTCTTTATAAATATCTTTTATATTTTAAATTTTTATTAATTAGTTTTATATTAAAATTCTTTTTTTTTAGTTTATTTATATTTTATTAAATATAAATTCTTAAATTTATTTTTTTTATAAACTTATGCAATCTTTCTCTTAACACTATTTTAACTTTATCTAGAAATATCTTAATTGCATTTCTACTGTAATGTAACAAGTTAAACCTTTGGTTAACAAGTTACCTTACTTGACTAAGTGTACAAGTAGTTAAGAAATGTGTTTATATAATTTATAGGAAAAACAGTTTATAAATAAAATAAAATATTGTTGACTTATTGCTATAGCAACACTTACAAAGAAAAAGTTATAACCAACAAAGTTTATAAACAAAAGATAGATTTATTAACTCAGATAATACTCAAAAGAATAACACAAATAAAACAAATAAATATATAACTCAAGAAAAATATAATAATTCCAAATAAATATCACAGAAAAGAGACTTATTCCCAACAAAAATAATATAAAAATACCAAAAATAGGACTTATTCCTAATACTAAGTTATAACAAAAATAAAAATGGGACCTATTCCCAAGACCAAAGTATATAATAACAAGATAATAATGACCAAAATATGGAGATTAACTGTCCTCTTGCTTTGAAAAAAGAGGCAGGGTTTATATATCTTTTTCCAGTATATTAATTTACTATAAAACATAGTAATTAATTAAAGAAGTGTACTTTTTATTAATGAAAAGTCACTTTCTACTATAGCATAGGCACTTTTAGATAGTGGATAGGCACTTCCAGATAGTAGATGGGCACCTTAGAATGATTAAAATTAGAGATTGAGCACCTTTTACTATATCAAGGACACCTTTTAATATAGAATAAGCACTTTTTAATATAGGATTGGCACCTTTCAATATAGGATGGGCATCTTTTGATATAGCAAGGGTACTTTTGCTATTTTGAGTTTGTTTGGCTTTGTTTATCCTTATTATTGTTGTTACATCATTCTGGGCTGTCCTAGGGCACCATTTGTGTTCGAATAACTTGGTCTGGGTTTTGTTTACGTTAAACGAACTAATAAATTAAATAATTAAATAACTATTGCTTTAAATAGAATTCTGTGAAAACTATCCT
>CAJVPZ010002926.1:0-11675 GCA_910592135.1 Racocetra fulgida | reverse complement strand
TTTGTATGAGAGTTAAATTAAATTTTAATAAAGACAGAGACATGGTCTCACCATTAACATTCAAAAAAAAAAAAAAATCTTTTCTAATCACTCTAATTATATAACATTTAAAAAACAATTTAGAAATTTTTATATACTTTATTTAGAACAACTTTGTACTTCTGATAATATTTAACTTCTAGAATGACAATATTTTTCTTCTAGACTACATAATAGCTAAACACTTTTTATATAACATCACAACAAAAAACCAATATTTTTGCTTATAATATCTAAAAAAACCAAACTATAGCTAATTAGTTTTAATAAGAATAAAATTATTTTAGAAAAGATCTGCAAGTGCATACTAATCTTAAATCAATTATTGATTATACACTGGTAATCAGATATTGATATAAACAATACTAGCTATTATCCACTCCCTTCAATAAACTATCACTCCTGTTTAGAATATCACTTTAATTTAAATAGATTAGCTTCAGTATATACAATTAATATATCTTTTATTACTTTAGCAGAATTTTTTAAGAACTTTTAAACAATAACCTTAAGCCTAATTGTAACTATATAAATTATATTTTCTTGACTTCAATTAAATTCTTATCACCTGATCTTTCTTTACTACTATTACTCTCTATCACTATTAATAATCTAATTATATCAACAATTTTTAAAATCAATACAAATCAAAAAAAACTAGAAGAAATTTTTATTATTAACTCAACTCAAAGATTATTCAATTTTTATACAAATGGCTCTGTAATTAATATTAGTTTTAGACAATGCTCAATAGGCATAAAATAGGTCTAAATAGATAGCAACAACCAAATTATTAATAAATTACACCTCTGGCTATCATTATACAAAGCTAAACTTTTTTCTATTCTCTCTGCTATATTAACAACACTACAGAATTTTATAGTTAATATATACACTAACTCCTAAATAATAATGTCAAAATTATCAAACTAAACTTCTTGTTTACTAACTCAAACAAACTTCTTAAATTTAATATCTGGCTCTTATGTATACACTTCTCAATATTATTACATCATATGATTTACAAGTTAATTTCTTAAAGTTTAAGCTTATTCTAATAATATATTTAAAAATTTAGCAGATTCTCTAGCTAAACAACATATACTTAGGGATGCATCGGTCCTGAAAAAGAATGGTCCAGGATCGGTCCCAGACCAGGACCGATAAAGACCGTGGGACTGTTGAAGGACTGGTCCTAGACCGGTCCTGTTGTTAACAAACTGTGATATTCGTATTATCTAATCAAATTGCTTGATCAGGTGTAACACAAATCATATGATGTTTGTTTATATCCAAATTAAGTAATTACATCATTTTTAACCAATAAAATCTAATGTATTTAAGATATGACGTAGCCATTGAAGGACCGGTTTGGGACCGAGAACGGACCAGACCGATACTGAAAATATTATAATAACGGTCCCACTAGGACTGGGACCGGACCAGACCAGACCGATGCATCCCTACATATACTAGATACATCTTTATACTTTATTCATACTAACCTCTACAATCTATATCATATTCTCCAATAGACAAATGAATATTATCTTGTTAAATATCCTATAAAATATTTTATCAAAATATCAGTAAAGCTTAAATTCTAGCAATATGATTATCTCAAAACCAAAACAATAAATAATCATTAGTTATACTTTAATCACAATAAGAAACCTACATTCAATATTACTAATTTTTAATTTAACTAACTTAAATTCTTCCAAATTAAGACTTTACTTAATAAACATATAAAAAAACTCTATGCCAGATTTTGTTAATCATTATGATGTAGATTTCTAAATTACAAATTAGAGTTCATGAATTAGGTGTAATGTAACACAATCAAGAAATTTTAAAACAAATGCTAGTTTTGTCAAAAATCACATAATTCTCAAAATCTGTATAAAAAACCACCTTTAGAGCTCTAACAAAAAGTTTTCCTTGAGTATTTTACTATATAATCTTTTAATCTCTATTTTTATTCAAAACACTAACCTTAACATTTTGAGTATAAAAAATTTTGACTATGTCACAATGATTAACAAAACCTGGTACAGAATTTTTTCATGCTTAATAAACTAGCAACTTATTATTATCACCACCTTTTATCCCAAATCTCAATTGTTTTCACTGTAATTTACTGGACTTATCCTTATATTGGTATAATTATTTTAATCCAAAACTGCTCTACCAAATCATTAATAACACTATAACAAATACTTTAAATCAACTAAACTAGATTTTTTAACCAAAAAATTGAGGAACTTATTCAAAAAGTCTAAAATTATAAAGCATTTTATTTAATTGCTTCTCAACTATATTCACATTATTTAGAAATTATATTAAAAGGTTTAATCTCTTCATTACTAATCACAACTATTCTAAACTGTATTACCCTATACAAACCTATCTTTCAATTAGTTATTAATTTGCTATTAAAAATTAATAAGCAAATACTATGTTATCTTTTCTAGCTAGAAAAAACAAAATCAGATCTCTTACCTTTACTCTCATACTGCCTGTTTTTAACAATTATATACTATTAATGCACAACAGCAATCAGATTATTCTAACTTTTCTAAATATATAACTACTACTGACTGCAAGCATACTATTTATACTTATTTTTGTACATATAAAGAACCAAACCAAATTCATATTAACTTTAACAGTTGTTCATCTGTTGGTTGGGCAAAACAAAAATACTATATTTGGTTAATTCACTGGGTAAAATACAGTACATTATCTAATTATATTTTAATTATCATGACCTAGGTGAGTTTTTAACTACTCTAGTAGGTTTAGTTTACAAATAAATTAGTCTGAGCTTTTATTCTTGCAATGTAATTTTATTATTATTTGTATTCTTACAAATTATAGTAACTTGTTACTATTACCTAATAAAATTATTTAATAAAAATATAAGCAAAGCCTCATATTAATACCAAAAAAAAATTATATATAGGAAGAATTAGCTATAATTATAAATTGCTGAATAATACTAATATTAGACAAATTGTTAAATATGATAATTTGGCTTAAACAAACAAATGATTGACTGACACATATCACAAAGCAGCATGTGTTAACCAGTTATTTGCTTATTTGAACCAAATTACTATTATTCAACAATTTTTGCTCATTATTGTATACTTTTGAGACACCTGCTTATTATTTGAAATCTTTTTGATTGTTCAATAACTTATCTAACTCTCCAGAAACTATATTGCTGTCTTCAAACTTTCACTTCAAAGGCAGTAATATAATTTCTAAAAAGTTAGAAATTTACTGAATGACCAAAAAGGTTTTAAATAATAAGCAAATGTCACAGAAATTATGATTATTGCTCTAACTGATAATAACTAACTGTGACTAACTAAATCTATCCCTATGCTAGGTGAAAATAGAATTTTGACTTTTGACAAGACTTTTAGTAAGAATTTTGCCATTTAGCAAGATTTATAGTAAAACATTTGACTATGATAATCTTTTAGTAGGATTTAATAAGACTTTCAACTTTCAGATATATACTTTCAGCAAGTTAAATTTACTGAAAGTATTTTTACATACTAAAATATTTTTGGAGCCATCCTTAGTTGGTACTTATTTTTTTCTTTCTGGTAATTAGATTAAAAATAGAAATAAGAGATAAAATGTTTTACTTGGAACTAAAAAAATATTAAAACTTGCCTTTGCATATCAACTTTTTGAAAATTCACCTAAGTGTAATTATTATAGAACTACAATATTATTTTTAGTATTTCAGATTGTCTTTTATTAGATTTTCATACTCTTAATAAACTCAAGTCTCGTATTTTTACTTTCCTTTAAAAAAAAATATATAAATAATATGGTAAAATATATGCATTATAGAATTTTATTTGTTTTATTATTGATATGATATCATATTATTTTGAAATTGTCTTATGCAACTTGAAGTTTACCAAAAGAATTGTGAAATATATTATATAACAGCTCTAGCATTATCTATAAAAAAACAATACAACTAATGTCATATCTTCAATTGTATTTATAGTATTTTGTATATATCAGATGATTCTTACTTTAAGTAATTACTCAACTTTATTATTATAAATTGTATACAATTTATATTTTATGTATTAAATTTTGCATTTACAAACTGTTATCTGGCATTTGAATTTTATTATTTTTATGTATATGAGTTATATACATTATCTAAATATATTTTAAATCTATACCATATTTAAAATATATTTGAACAACATGCGTAACTCACGTGCATAAAAATGATAAAATTTTAAGCCAGTTAACAGTTAGTATATAAAATCTAATAAATATAAATGTCAAATAATCCAGTTATTCAAGCATGAAGTACTCATAACTACAGTACAATAGTGTTCTAATTCTAGTAAAGCGCTATTATACTTTACAAGTATTAGAACCCTATTGTACTTTACCGTTATTTGCCATATAGTTTGACTGGTCAAATTTTAAGCACCTTTGGTGCTTAAATTGACCAATCAAATAGCATACAGCAAATAACTCAGTTAATGTCCAATAACTATTAACTAGAAAATTAGAATCTGATAGAAGTCCAAAATAAAAAAATTAGCCATTTAATGTTTTGAAATTTCAACTACTTTGCTGCATTTCTTTTTAAACCCTTTCAATATAGTATGCCAGAAGGTAAAGTGAATTTTTGCTACTTACATCTGAAATAAATACAATTTATTCTGTGTAAAGTTATTTTTGACAGACTAAATGCCATGCTGATGCTTTTAATTTGTCATCACACAATGCTAAAGTAACAGACACTTGTGATAAAAATGAATTTACATTAAAATTTTTGTGTGTACAACTAGAGATGGGTCCGGTTACAGTTATGACCGTTTAGCCGCGGTTATTGACTGTAACCGATACTGAATAGTATAAAAAAAATAAACAGAACGACACGAATCAGCCCGATAAGACAAAGATCGACACAGATCAGCCCAATAAGATGGAAGATCCCGTAAAATGTTAACAAAAACATGTTTTTTATTTTACTGATGACCGACCGGTTATGACCGGTTATACCAGATAACTGATAATAGTAATAGCTGACTGATGCCCGACCATGACCGACCGAACCCATCCCTATGTGCAACCTCGAGACCCGTCAACTGTTAAATTGTGGCACACAGAAAATGTGTACCGGGTTGGTGGCGCAGATCTCCTGAACTATGAATCAGATTTCAAGATTAGGTGTAACGTAACACGATCAGGAAGATTCAAAACAAACGTTCATTCTGTCAAAAATGCCCGTAATTCAAAAATTAGCATAAGAAACAACCTTTAATACTCTAACAAAAAGATTTCGTTGGGCAATTTTACTTAACAAACTATTCCTCTCTGGATCCTAACCCTGACCCTAACCCTAACCTTAACGAATTTTAAGAATTTTAACTGCGCCACCAACCTGGAACCTTTTCGGTATGCTAAATTGTGTTACACTGACTGCAGATCATCACGGGAACTGTTAATTCTCAATTTTTATTGGCTGTATTGGACATACATTGCACAGACCTGCATTCAAATTTGCTCAAACAAAGTGAGTCCTCGCTACGCTTCGGACAATTATTAACAAGTGATGTCAGCTGCATTCTTTTATGGGCAATGCTAGGTTTGCTTAGATTGTATGACATAAAAATATTTATGCATAATAAAATCTTTAAAAATGGCAAGATTATGCTTAATATAAATTTATTTATAATATAAATAATTATTTTTTAAGAACATTATTATGTTAAAAAAAATTATTTAGTACATTACGGCGCATCTGTGGAATTAAGAAAATTAAACAAATAGTGGAAAGATTGGTTGAATGGTGGGAAGATGGGTTAGACAGTAGATTTGGGTGCAGTAGTGTACCATAGTTTAAATCAGGGCATATTTCGCAATCATCATAACAACTCTAACTCATGACTCACTATTAGTAGTCAAACGTTTTCAAATTTTGAGGGTAGTTTACAAATGCGCCGTAATGATAATAATTTTCAAAAAATTTTCTAACATCTTAAAATATTTTTAGTTTCCAGTCTTGATCGCTGAAATTTTAGCAAAGCTGAATTTATTATTAAAATAAAATGGGTTTTAAGTATAAGAGAATTTGAATGAACAAATGACAATTCTGCAATTACAAAACGTTAAAATCAGAAATGTTGGCTCCATGCGCATTTTTAACCATACCATGCTGCATGGTGCGCGTAGTTCTCATAGTTATATGATCAGCATGGTTTGATCAGCATACTGAATGACGTATATTTACGGCACATATTTATTATCCGCAATTCGAAATAACAATGAACTCCGAACTTAACACTTATGTGCACACCATGCTCACACTATGCGCATAATTGCACGCATGAGCATTATGCGCATGGTTACCATCTTTAGTTCTGTTGAAAAAATAGTTGATACAAACTTTCACAAATTTGAGCCTTTTTATTCCTCGTCGAATTGATAAAATTTTCACATGCAAGACATTTCTTATATTTAATTTCCATTTACATATTTTTACTGTAGAAAGTAATTATCTTGCCATTAAGAGTTAAATAATAGCTGTTTTGCAACTTATAAAGTCTTCCTTTCTTATATGTTGACTTACTTTATGTCAATTGTTCGATATGTTCAAACTATTAAACTTGGAATCTATATTACACACAACAAATATTAATACTAAGATAATAACATTAGAAATAATATAAAATGGCACATATAATCACCAATTTCATCTGTTATATTAACTTGGTCGCTTCTTTTTTTAAATAGTTGAACGATTTCATGAGTATTGATCAATCTGCTTGTGTGTTTAACATTAGGATGCTGTTGTAAAGTTATTGAAAGTTCTTGAATTTTCATATCAGCAGCCATAAATTCACTGATGATTTTTAATTTTTCATTAGATTCATCTATCTCATCTATCTCATCAGATTTGTCGGATTCATTAAGTTCATTAAATTTGTCGAATTCATTAAGTTCATCAGAATTATTATCAAGTTCATCAGATTCATAAAGTTTGCAAGACTCATCATCAGACTCATTCGGTTGGTTTATAAAATCATACCATTCAGAAAGCTTAGAGCGAATGGTTTCAGCGGTAGGCCTTTGTTGTGGATCTGAATGCATGCATAATTTAGCAAATTCGATATAGCACTTAGGAGTCCCTAAAGCAAATTCAGGTCTCTCTCCATTACAAATTTTTAACGCGAGCTCAATATCAAATGAATGTCCATAACATGGCGGTATTCCAGTTGTCATCTCTGCCATAATAACACCAAAACTATATATATCGGCTGCTGGTGTATGTTTTTGACCTAATAAAACTTCAGGGGTAACATAAGGCATAACTCCATAAATTCCATCTTTTAAAAAATACTCTTCATTTTTTCGAGACAATCCTAAATCTGCAATGTAAGATTTTAATGAACCAACCCATGATTCTTCTTTATGTTGCAAAATATTACCACAGTGAAGATCACAATGGGTGTATCCCGCCTTGTGAATTTTATTTAAATCTTCGGCAACATCAATTAACATTGCCAATTTATCTTCCCAAGTAAGCTCGTTAAAATTTAATGTTAGATAATTATGAAGATCTCCTCTGTTAGCATATTGAACCACCATCATATATTCTTCCGTTTTTGTATTTTGAGTTAGCCCATATACTGCAAGTCTACTACCACTTAATCTACAATGCATATGATTTTTAAACTAACAAAAAAATAACATTTATGTAAGTTAGAGTTACAATACACTATAGGAAATAATTAATTGACATCATTAACCTACTTCTTTTAGAAAATCATCGGAACTTTTTTTTGATCCAGGTAAAGATTTGAGCGCTACCTTAATAGATTGTGGACGTATATCTTCATTTTCATTCGAAGTATTTTGTTGCCAATTGGCTAAAAATACCATGCCAAATCCTCCTTTGCCAATCTCTTTTATGACATTTAATTTTTCAAATGGTATCCATTCAATTGCTTTTTTATGTTCAGTAGCATTAAGTTGAAACTTTTTAATACAATCATCAATATCTTTATTACCACTTGTCCATTCCAGAGTTATTCTATATGGATCACATGACTGACACCAATTTGTTGAAGTATTAAATCGGTTACATTTTGTACATTTGCCAAGCCAATAGTGTCCTTTAAAAGTAAATAAATCATTGTCGTCGTTATCAATTGTGCTTTTGAATACCATCATACATTCTCCAGTGGTTGTAAGTTGTGTTATTCCGTATATTTTATCACCTTTTGTTTGCATTTGATTCGTAAACTTGTAAAACGAATAATGGTATAACACAATATTAATATCAGTTGGTCATAATATGAATTAATTGTAATATACAGTAATATTCAGCATACTTCTTTTAAAAAATCTAATAAATTTTGCGAATCAGACAAAGCCTTAAGTTCAACCAAATATGGTGGTGTACGCGACTGACTGATAGATACACCGAGATTTGAAATTGATCGCCTACCATCCAACCAAGTTGCCTGATATACATTACCAAATTTAACATAACTAATCTTTTGAAAATTATTTAACCTGTTAAATGGAATCCATTCAATCACATTCTCATATTCTGTAGATTTGAGCTGAAATTCTTTAATGCAATCATCTACATTCTTATTTCCTGTGTTGCTTTATAAGGGTCACATGTCTGGCACCAAACTTCAGATGTATTATTTCGATTACATTGTGCACATTTTCCATTCCAACTACTTCTTTCTGAATGAAATTTATCAAATACCAACATATATTCATTAGTGGCTATGTTTTGAGTCAGTCCATATACCTTAAGTTTGACATCCTTTATATAGTTCCTAAACTTATTATATGAGTAAATTTAATTATAAATATATAACACTAAAAATACACAAAATATAATAAATTAATGTAGGTCTTACCTCTTCCAATAGATCCATTAAATTCCAAGAATTATGCAATGTTTTAAGATCAATTATATATGGCGGCGTACGTGATTGCTTTTCATCCTCAAACCAAGTTGCTAAAAAGTCATCACCGTTCTTTTGAATATCATCTAATCTATTAAAGGGAATCCATTCAATCACATTCCCATATTCTCTGGTATTAAGTTGAAATTCTTTAATGCAATCATCAATAATCTTATTTCCACTTGTCCACCCCTGTGTTGCATTATAAGGATCACATGTCTGGCACCAAGCTACAGATGTATTATATCGTTTACATTGTGCACATGTTCCATTCTGACTACTTCTTTCGGAATGAAATTTATCAAATACCAACATGTATTCATTAGTTGCTATGTTTTGGGTTAGCCCATATGCTTTAAGTTTGGTATTCTTTATATGGTTCTTAAACTTATTATATGGGTAAATTTAATTTATAAATATATAAACATAAAAATACACAAAATACAGTAAATTAATGTAGATTTTGCCTTACCTCTTCTAATAGATCCACTAAATTCTGAGAACTATGCAATGTTTTAAGGCCAATTCTATATGGTGGCGTACGTGATTGCGTGTATTCATCATCATTTTTATCACTATTCCAACGTATATTTACAGAAATTATTCGTACTCCATCTAACCAAGTTGCTAAAAATTCATCACCATTCTTTTGAATATTATCTAATTTATTGAAAGAGATCCACTCAATCACATTCTCATATTCTGTGGATTTGAGTTGAAATTCTTTAATGTAATCATCAATATTCGTGTTTCCAATTGTCCACCCCTGTGTTGCATTATAAGGATCACATGTCTGGCACCAAGCTCTCGTCGTATTATATCGTTTACAATGTGCACATTTTCCATTCCACTTACTTCTTTTAGAATGAAATTTATCAAATACCAACATGTATTCATTAGTAGCTATATTTTGAGTTAGCCTATATACGTTAAGATCGGTATTCTTTATGTGGTTCATAAACTTATTATATGGGTAAATTTAATTTATAAATATATAAAAATAAAAATACACAAAATATAGTAAATCAATGTAGATTTTGCATTACCTTTTCCAATAAATCCATTAAATTTCGAGAACTATGCAACGTTTTAAGGTCAATTCTACATGGTGGCGTGCGTGATTGCGTGTATTCCTTTTCATCCTCTAAAATTATTCGTATGCCATCTAACCAAATTGCTAAAAATTCATCACCATCATTTTGAATATTATTTAATTTATTATAAGAAACCCACTCAATTACGTTCTCATATTTTGTTGCTTTGAGCTGAAATTCTTTAATGCAATCATCAATCATCTTATTTCCGCTTGTCCATCCTTGAACCTTTTTCTGAGGGTGATATATTATATCGTTTACAATTTGCACATTTTCCATCGTCAGAACATCTTTTAAAATTAACTTTTTAGCATAATTAGGTTTAATGAGTTGCGTATCTACTTTTAATAGGGATCCAAACATAGCGATAGTCTACTTGCATTAACCGTAATAGTATTCGTGTTACATGATAATAAAGAATGTGTAATGTAAACTTGTATGTGCGTAAGAATGTATTTGTATACGTAATGTATGTAGACTAAAGCTAAAAAAATTTTACTTATTAAAGGGGCCATTTTTACATATAGACAATTTTGAGTACGTAAATCGAATTTAACAAAAATTTTTGCTTAAAATTTGTTTTGCGAATCTTTAATTTATAGTGAACTTTTCATTGAATGCATATTTATTTCAATATCAAATAAAAATTTTTTGCATAATTGTAAAAATGAGCCCTTTTAATACATGACGCCAAATACTACCCTTTTTCACGTTAGTGTTAGTATTGGTTGTAGGTAAAATCTCGATTCCTACTATAATTATTCATTACGTACATGTTTTCTATATATTATTAAAATTTCATCATCTTAATGTTAGTACAGATATGTATAGACGTACGAAAATTGGGCCAAATTTAGATAGTACGTACGGTAAAAAAAAAAAAAAAAAAAGCGTACTAGTACATACGAATTGTTTTTTTTATATTTTAGTACATTTGAATTGTTTTTAATAATTGTGCAATGCTAAGAATTAAGGCAAACTTGGGCTTTGGCTTTTAAATACGGATAATTCTTGAAACTGAAATAGTTAAATTATAAAATTTACAAGTTCGATTCTCGATTTTTCTTGATAACGATTTTCAATTTTTTTTCTTTGGATATATATTTAATTTTATTAAAATTAAAGCACAAAAACAATTAAGCATATTTATTATTAAATAATCTAAGCTATTTAAAAATTATAAACCCAAGCTTGCTTTTAACTGCTGGTTTTGTAATTCAATAGCCTCTGTTTCAGCAGTTTTCTTTCTAAGTTTAATTCGGCACTCTAACAAAGCAATTTGTCATTCTTCCAATTCAATATCTAACAATAAATCATTTCTATTGTTATGTTGCACCGTGGGTACACCTTCAACATTATCTGAAGTTGATGTTGATTCTATTTCTATTATATCAACTGCATCATTATTGCTGGCAGTGAACTCTTTCTTTTGCGTACATTAACACCAGTAGATTTATATCATGTTGCTAAAAAAAAAACAAAAATAATTAATATATTTTTTAATAAATAATTTTAAAAATAAATATATACCTTTTCTATTTGATGCAATTTGTTT
>CAJVPZ010002925.1:0-11676 GCA_910592135.1 Racocetra fulgida | reverse complement strand
CTTTTCTCCTTTTAGTTTATCTCTACAAGGACAGAAGTAGGTAATGGTAGCGGCTTCGACTTGCAAGTACTCATTCTCAAACTTAGTATAAGTTATCAAAATCTAGGTTAGCCAGATTGTGGGTACAGAAAGCTCTAGCAATGATGCCTCGAGGATAAATTAGTCTTAAGGCTACATTACGCATCTGAAACTCTTGACTGACAAATGTAACAGAGTATTCTGGTGATACAAGGAAGCAGTGTACATTACAAAGAGTTTAAATAGGTAATTCTCTAGTTAGGTTATAGATATGGCAGCTAGTGTAAAACCTATATATACAGTTATCTATATGCGGACTACTTAAATAGACGCTCAAAAGATGTATATGTGGCTAGTTGTACTTTTTAATGTAATTGGGGTTCCATTATGAGCTCTCTGCCTATTATACTTGAATAAAAACCCTTACATAAAAGAGGCTAGTTAATAAAAAAAAAATAAAAAATTTAAGTACCACTGTAATATCTTGGTGCCTTCTAGCAGAAATATAAAAATTATTGCCAGATATTTTAGTTTTTTTTTTTTTTTTTTTTCTAATTTGGCCATTTTGCTAATATCCTTTATTATATTCAATTTGTCAGTGAACAAAAAACACTTCACGTATACATAATATTAAGGCTTGATATCCTACAATTACTTCTAAAAGCACTTACAAATAACTGGCCACACTAGGCAGATAAATCTATGAGTAGATACATCACACTAAGTTTCAAAAACTTAACTATCCCTGATGACCACTGCTCTACAATAGAATATTACCAAATTGATGACATCTTGTAGAGATAAACTAAAAGGAGAAAAGGAGATCAAAATGAAAAAAAAAGAATTTGACAAATCACAGTTATAAGCCTGTATCGAGCTTTAAAAACTTACATATTACAAGATAAAGAAGCTCTGCATTTAACTTTATCCTAATAATATATGTATCTAACTTAAAAAAACCTGTTAAGGTAAAAAAAATGTTAAAACAATCAACAACTCTTTCTGACAATTCTCTGGTTAACAAGTTCAAAAATCTAAACTACAGTTAACGCTATAGAAAACATCAAAGAGTGATAATATACTTGGTTTTACACAAGTAGATGTGTTGTCGACAAAGTACCAAGAGTGTAAAACTGAGAAGTGGACTACTTTAGATAGTTTTTGTAGAAGTCAAGCTTTCTTGTTAGTGGACTCCTTTATTATATTCAGCATCCAAACCAGAAAGATATTCTGGAAACACAAAATGACTAGGTCGATACTAAGCATATTAAAAAAACTAGAGATAGTCTTTATACAACTATAAAACTTACAAAGAAGAACCCACAAAATTTCATTAGCCCATCACTTTTTTCAAGGAAATTTTGTCAAAAAGTGGGCATCTCAGCTTACTCTCTCCAAAAATCAATATGTATTTTTCCAAAACAGTTGATATAAAGATTGACACAAACTCTCTTCTAAACAAATTTGTAAAAGAAAGAGTATAAAACAATATACATGATAACTACTCAATACAAGTTTACAAACTACTTAAAACAAGGCCCAACAAGAGCACTAGCCCTTGTACTAAAGAAAAGAAAACATATTCTTCTTGGAATACAAGAAACTTGTAACAAAAAATTAAAAATACAAAATTTTCTTTTAAATGAACAAAAAGAAATAAACAACATGTCAAAACAACAACAAAGAGGAGAAACTATTGCAAACATAGCAATGTTAATACAAATAGTCAAAAAGATTGCAAAAAATACCAGCTGGGAAGAACTAGTCTTCTCAGAAGAAGAAAGTCAAGGCTCAACTTCTACAGACATGTTAATACGTAAAAACGAAGAACAACAAAACAACAACAAAACAAGTCACATTACAGAATATATGCAAAGCTCTATGAATGTAAATTAAGATCAACCACTGGAACAAAATAAACCAGGAGCCATAGAATTTTTAGACTATAATCCATACATTGGAAGCTCAACTTTGAAAAGAAAAGCTAAAGCAGATACTAACCAATTAAGGGATACAACCAATAAAAAGTGGTCAAGTTTATTTGCAAAACTAAAAAGAGGTCAATTGATATATGCAGCTTTCTCTCCTAGAGAACAAATAAGAACCAAAAATGAAAATGTATTAATTATTGAAATACAAGATATTCAAAGCTCCTTTAATAAAATAATTAAAGAGAAAATTCACTTTTATGTTTAGGAGTATCAATTGGAGGCAATGATTTTAAAATGAATATTAAGAAATAAGTTTTCTAACCAAGAAATCTATAACCAGGATCTTTATAACTTAATAAATAAGTACAGAGCTGATGCTTAAATTAAAAACAATGCAGTAATTTTATATGAACACTTATTAAAGTTATAACAAAAAAATTTTGAGTGATATTTTAATGTTGACTTTGAGGAAATTAATAATAGGCTTTGAGGATTTTTTGGATGTTGCCTAATCAAAAAAGTTTATGAGCTCGATTTTATAATATAATGATTAATGATAATACATGCAAAACAAATAAATATAGGATGCTCTTAAGTATCTTTATTGTAATAGATTCAGACCACAGAAGCTGTATTGTAGCAACAGCCATAGTTAGTGATGAGACAGTATCAACATATGAGTGGATCTTAAAACAAACACTATTAGCTACTAATAATCTTTAACCAGCAACAATTTTTACAAATGTGAATCCAGTGATGCAGATTGCCTTGTCTAATAAGTATTCTGAAACTAATGTTTAGCATTGTGCATTTCATATTCGACAAAACTTAGTTAAAAACTTAAAAGAAAGTTTAATGAGAAATAAAATATGTTTATTTCTGATTTTTATACACTGCAGAACTTACTTGTAGTATTAGAATTTGATCAGTATTGGGTAAATCTAATGCATATTGTGAGCATGTATTATACCCAACTAAAGAATGTTGGGCATACACATTCACAAAGCGAAGTTTCTCAGTCAACACCCATTTAACGCAATGTGTTAAGTATATAAATAGAGTTGTAAAAGTAGAGGTGAATTTAGACAATTCTTTGTGTCAGCTTCGATTAAAAGATGAGGTTAAGTACGCAAAATTCCAAGAATTTAGAAACATGAATCCAATTGCAGATCTTCCTCATGTGTCTAATACGATTTTCAAGAAAATTAATATAATGTGTAAGAAATATCTTATACCAAATTTATTAGCTTTATAGCAAAAGCAAATTATGAAAAGTCTTTTATATAGATCATTATTACATAATAGTCAATTTGACATTAACAAAGATCAGGCAAGTGTTTTCTTAGATTGTATTTGTGTATTTTGATGATTACTATGCAGATGATCATAATAAGTAAAACATTAATATATATAGTAATTTGTATGCAGATGATTGTAATAAGTAAAGTATTAATCATGTAATCATAATCTGTATAGTGATAGGCAAAATGTGCATTTTGTCCATTTTTAGCCAAACTTAATGACTAAAGACATATGTACATATTATTTGGTTAGATGTTAAATCATCATCATAATGCAAGATTTTACTGTAGCTAAATAAGTTTTTTTTTTTTTTTATACTGACAATATTACTATCATTGAGCATGTGTGGTGTTCTTTTATTTATAAATCTGGATTACATCTTGTACATTGTAATTTTCCTATTTCTATATTATTTGTACCTCCTTAATTCATACTCGGTCCCCTGCGTACTTTTCATTCATCTTCCTGCCTACTGGCGGTGTTTCGGTTTTAGCACTATCTGGTCCTTCTTTCGGTAATCTGTTCTGTACTACTTCAGTACTTGTTTTGCCATTTCTTGGTCTGTTCTAAGGTTTTGGTCATCCTTCTATTTCGGGTGTAAGCAGGGACCCCCTGAGTGTCGAATCTAGAGCTGCAGACATTTAAATATTTACTATGAAATATGACGTAACGTATATTACATGACGTATGACATTATATATAAATTGTATATGATGTAAAGGGTGACGTAGGGTGACATACTACCTTTGACCTTCTAAATGTCTGCAACTATAGTCGAACCCTGTGGTCCCTTTCTTTTATTAGATTAGTACCACTACGTTCTTAAGCTGGATTTACTCAATTTTTATATCATTTGTTGACAGATTTGCCTTATCTGATTGTCCTCGACCTGTGGTTATGTCGACGGACTGCATTCTATATATATGAATCCTGTTCCTTCCTTACATAGAAATTGTCTTCTCAAAAATTCTTTTAGTCATAGTTCTGACAGAGTCTTGTCCTCCAGTTGGATTCAAACTCGCAACTTTGCGACTGTGATCTGGGAGCGCTAACCACTGTGCTATCGACCCTTAGGTCTAAATAAGTTTTGATGTTTGATTAAAACAAACAATTTTAGTTTTTATAAAAGATGATTATGAAGAACCACAAATCTTACTAGACATGGTCTTAAAGGATTGTTTCAGAAGCAATATAAATGAAATTTGGGAAGTTAAACATATTCAAAGTATAACTAATCATTCACAATTCATTTTATTACTTGATGATGGTATGCACTATTGTATATGTCTCTATTTAATATATGTCAGATTCATTTGTTGTTATTTTTTCACTATAATGATCTAATCAAAAAGGCACTTTTTAATATGAAATTGATAATCTCTCATTGGTATTCTAAAGAAGGTCTTTTACTGTTTGATAAAAACCAAGAATCATCTGTTCAGTTAGTACAAAGTGATGATATTCCAATTTCAAGTAATATATTTCAAGCATTAGAAAAGATCTGTAGACAAAAATTAATAATAAAGCTGCTGTGGATTCAGACTCAAAAAAGGTTCTCTATAGCTATGATCTTGCTATTTGCAAAAAAGCATTGAATTTAGCAATTATGAATGGGACCAATAAGGCTTTGGATAACGTTTTGCAACAATTTATTAGTGAACAAATTTCAACACATAAGAACACTGCTTCTGAACAATCTCAACAAGGTTTAGGTCAGGAAGTTGATAATTTTAATATTTCAAATCCAACTCTACATAAAGGCAAGGGATGCTCTGCACACAAAAGATACTTGTTCATAATTTTCAAGATGAAATATTAAAATCGATGTCAAAAAAGAAAAATAAGTGGCAATGCGTTATATGTAAGTCATAGTATCATGATTCCTAAAACTGCTTCTCAAAAGAGTAGTTGTGCTACTAAAAGCAAAAAGGTTAGGTAGTAGGAAGTGTTTATGCTGCTCATATTGTTTATTTTGCTAATGAGTTACATTGCCTATGTTGTTTTATTACTATGTTGTTTATATTATATTACTTATATTTATACTATTTATGTTGCTTATGTTGTTATAATGCATAAATTTATTGGCTTGATTAGTATAGTGAAACTGTCTGGTTTCTGAAAAAATAGTATAGAGCTAAGTGCAAAAGATCAAGTAGCGGATGATATATTATTTTGCTTATATTGTAATTTGTGAATTCATGTTGTTTGATTTGCATATGATTATAAGTTTGTGAATTAGGATGGCCGTAAGTATGAAATTTATGTTGATATATCAGATTTATTAAATATATATTTGATTTACTTGTAGTATATTCGTATTTACGAATCTACTTGTAGTATGTTTGCATTTATTGTTAGTATGTAGTATTGAAAGGTTAGTCAAATTTAGAGTTGATATTAGTAAAGTCACATTGTTGATCTATATAAATCAGACTAGATTTGTACATCTGAATTTTAGACCTGGGATATAAGCTACAGAATTAACAATTCATGTATGTTAATTAAGTAACTAGATTTAAAAGGGATCACTAAAGTCTTATACCTATGTGATTTTTTAAAGTTTTGATTGTAATTCAGTAATTAGGGTTAGGGTTAGTTTAGTATTAGAGTAAAGGCAAGCATATAAATAAAATTTCTTTTATGATATTTTTTATTAGTACCAAAGTAGGTTAGACTACTATTTTTCATATTTTTTATTTTTTTAATTTGTTGATTTTTTTAGGCTGATTTGTATAAACAACATTTTATGATTATCTATATAGAAAAAGTCATGTGGGTACAAGGCTTTAGTGAACTCCTTTAAAAGGTTATAATATTTATAGTATTTATGCGATTTTACTATATTGTGTAGGTGGGTTTAAAGTTATGATCAGTAATGCTAAAAATGCTTTATATTAACAATTTATATAGATTATATAAAGATTTTAATATATATTTATTTGAATTTTGATTGGTTAATTTAAGGTAGAATAGTAGTATCCCTCAGTAAGAATTAAAAATTGCCTTAAATAAAATATGTAATAATAATAATAGGCATTCGTATATTTACTGATCTCAATATAATTTAAATAATCATTTGTTGAATAGCAGTTTAAATAGTATTTAAATCGTGCCATTCAACATAACAAATATTTTAAATTTTACAGCTCATATCACAAAGAATTTTGAAGTTATCTTGATAAACTAATATTCAAATAAAAGCTTAGAATTTAATTATCAAAATAGCTTTAAAATTCTGAGATAAGGGCTGTGAAAGCTATAAAAATTAAAATATAAAGCATCAAGGATGGCCTCAAAAACCTAGACTATATAATTATTTTTACCAATAAAAAGATTATACAGCTTTATTGTTTGTTAAATAAATAGGTTTTTGGGTTCCTGAATAGAGTATATTACAAAAATCACATTTGAGTATATAAAACTAGTATATTATATATAAAATAGTATAGTCATATCTTAAATTATTATTTGACTTTACAAAAATTTGACAGAAGTTTATTTATCATTATAATTATAAAATATATTAATATATACAATTGTAATCTACTATTTGTATTACTCATTTACAGCTTTCAGGTACTAGATGCTAGTTAAACATCTTGTAAAATATAGATAAACTTTTTTGAAATGATAAATGCTATTCTTTTTTCTTTCTTTTGTTCTACTTTGTCAATTAATATTAGGTCTACCAGAATACTTTTTTTTTGTAGTTTTTGATAGTACTTTTTTTTTGACATGAAGTTGTTGGGCTCCTCTTCTTGTTATATAACATAAACAAATTTTCTAAAAAATAGTTTATTTTGATAAATAATATTTTTTCTGTTTTTTTGTCATAAGAATATATATATTTTTTGGCAGTATAATATGAAATAATCAAAGACTTTCATTCTTTCTTAGTATAAATAATATGTCTAAAAGTTGAAGATCAGCACAAACTCTCTCTTATATAAATTTATAAAGGGAAAAGTGAATAACAAAAAACAAGACAACTACTCAATACAGGTTTAACAACTATTTTAACCAAGGCCTAACAAGGGCAGTAGCCATTACACCAAAAAAAAAAGTATATTCCTCTTGGAATACAGAAAACTTGCAGCAAAAAATTAAAAATACAAATACAAAATCTGTTTTTAACTGAACAAAAAGAAAAAAATATGTCAAAACGACAACAAAAAAAAGGAGTTACAGCAAATATAACTACTCCAACACAAGGAGTCAAACCAGTTGCAAATAAAGCTAGCTGAGAAGAACTAGTTTCTCAAGAAGAAGAAAGTCAAAGCTTGGCCTTTGCGAACACATCAACACGTAATAACAAAAAATGACAAAACAACAAAGAAAGTCATATCAAAAAATATATATAAAATCACGTAACCTCAAACTATGAACAACCAATAGAACAAAACATAGCTGGTACTATGGAATTTTTTAAATACAATCCATATATTGGAAGCTCATTATCTTCTAAAGGAAAAGCCAAAAAAAATACTAGTTAACCAAAAGATACATCAGCTAAAAAGTGGTCAAGTTTATTCACCAAATTAAGAAGAAGTTAATTAACCTATGCAGCATTTTCTTTTAGAAAACAAATAAGAACCAAGAATGAAAATGTACTAATTATAGAAATACAAGATATTCAAAGCTCCTTTAATAAGATAATGGTATCTCTCTATAAAAGCATTAAACAAGATGTTATAGCAGCAAAACAATACTTTAAAAAAGGCAACTGCATATATTTGGAGATAGTCTTTATTAACAAAACTACTCTTGGTATCCACGTAGCCAAAGGCATAAATATCTTTAACAAAATATACTTTGGTTATATTCTAACAGATTTATACAAATCTTATCTTCCAATTAAACTCTGTAATGTACCATTATGAGGAAAAAAAGAGATAATAATGCTAATCAAAGATGCATTCCAAGACTTGGGCAAAATAGCCTCAATTAAACCACTAGTTATCGAAGAAACTTCATACTTAACAGATCAATGGATTGTCATTTTCAACACAACAGAGGATGCTGATCTGGAAAGTCACATTCCTCACTTTACTTATCTTAGAGACAACAAAGTTACAACTGAATAGAAGTCAGCTTCTAAAGTCTGTTACTTTTGTGATCAAGAAGGATATATAAAAAAAGAATGTCCACAATTCAAAGAATCAGTTGTGCTAAGACAACCCTATCGAGGGTTCAAAGAAGCTTTTAAAACAAAAAATAGAGATTATTATAGCAAACTAGCGCAAGTAGAAGAAACCTTATCAGAAATCATAAAAAATAATGAATCAAAAGAAGAAACAATGATAATAGATGCATTAGAAGAAGAAGATGTTACTTCTAATATACTAGATGAGATTAAAGATTCTTAGGAAAAAGTTGAGCAAGCTACCATTTTTACTGAAGCAGAACTTACAACAAGAGATGAGCTTGCCATCCTTAAACAATAATAACAAAGAAAACAACCCCCTTCAGAAAGCGAATCTGTAGTGATTTCAATAAAGGAAGACTTTACAATAGTATTTTACAAGAAAAAGAAGGACAAAAAAGTTAAAAAACATATGTAAACAAGCAACAGTAAGACAAGCTTCTTATAAAAAAGAGCGAATCAAGGAGAACACTCCAAAACCTCATTAAGAGCATATTATTTATATATATATAATAATAACCAAAGCAATAATTAAAATTGCAACTCTAAATATAAAAGGACTTAATGATCAGATCAAAAAGCAAAAAACAATGATACTATTAAAATCTTACAACTTAGATATAATATTTTTACAAGAAACAAATTTTAACAATCAGGCAACACAAACCTTTATAAGAAAACAATAGATATATAATTCAATTTAGACAAACAAGATGGCAATACTGGCTGGCAGAAAAGAAATAAACTTTCAAGATACAGAGGTCTTACATGATGGAAGAGTTATCTCTACAAGCTTCTCATATAGAAACCAATCTTTCTTAATAATAAACCTCTATGCTTCTCCAAATATAAATAACAGAACAGCTTTTTTTGATAAGTGGTCTCTACAATACAAAGAAGATTCTATTAATATTCTGGCAGAAGATTTCAACACGAATTTAAACCCTGCTATAGATAGAATAAGCCAAGCTGTAATTTAGAATGACAATACTAAAACTCAGCTTAAAAATTTGGTAAAGAGCTACATAGATTCTGCTCTATATGCAGAACAGAAGCCTTTTCTCACATTCCATCAAAAAGTTTAGAATAACCAAACAATAGTGACCAGACTTAACTATATCTTTATAGATGAAAATTATAAACATCATATATTATCAACAAGGCTGCTTTTTGGAAACTCAGGCCATCTGTTAATTGAGTGTTGTATGCTCACAGAAAAACAGGAATTAAACAACCCTCTTGTTAGAGATTTGATAAGAGCTCATTCAAAAATGAACTCTTAAAAAAAGAAATAATATAGGAAATCATATCTTTTTAAGATATTTCAGAGTAGGATCTACAAAAAATACAAATCCAGTCAATCATAAGAGCTTTCAAAAAACCAAAAGCAAAAAACTCTTTCTGATTCACCTTCAGAAATCTCAGTAAAACAAAATTTCTATGCAAAAAAACTTCATTTTTTTCTCAAAAACCAAACAGGGCTAAGGCACTGACTTCCAGGAAATACAAACAACAGTTTTTAAATATGAGCAAGTCACAACATAAGAAAGCTAGGCTAAACAACAGCAACGGCAAAGTTTTTAATCTTCTTGAAACAGAAGAGAGCAACATTAAGAAGAGCGAAAATTTAGAGCAAAATACCAAATCTCAACTAAATGAGGCTTCAAATACTACAAATAACTACAACAACACTGCTTCAACATCAACTAGTAAAGACTGGGCTAATTTAACTGAGGAAGAGGAACTTGTGTCGAAAGAAACTTTAGCAGAAGGTCCTTCTAAGATTCAAGAATCATGTACAAAAAATGTAAACACAACAAATCATGTGCAAGATGTAAACAACAAACAACACGTGTTAAACAAGAAAGAGCAAAAAGTAAATAGTCAACAAGACATGACACACGTGTCAAGCAACAACCAATCAGAAACACCAAGACACAAAGACTCAAACATCTCTATACGTAACAACACTAAAGAGACTCAACACTCAGAACCAAAGCCAAAACAGTAGTCTAATCTTTTTGCTAAGCTTAAAGGAGAAAAGGCAGCCTACACAAGGCCCACTCCTAGGCAACAAATACACTCCAAGAATAAAAATGCTCTTATTTTTGATATACAAAATCTAAGCAACATTGCAACAAACGATATAATTGCAGTACTAGCTGCTTCATTAGGTGGTAACTTAATTGCTGCGAAAACATATATGTCAAGAGGAAAAAGGGTCTTCTTAGAGATTATTTTAAAAGACAAACAGCAAGTTCAACATTATGCAGCTGAAGAAATCTCTTTGTTTAAGCAAACCTTCTTTGGTTACATTTCTATTAATCTAAACCATTCTTTTCTTACGATTAAGCTCAAAAACACTCCAATGGGAAACACCAAGCAAATTAGTAATAATATCTTACAAGCATTTCATGATATAAGACAAATCGCCTCAATCAAACCTCTTCTTTTCGAAGATACCTCGATCTGTTCGAAACTACTGAAGATCCAGATCTAGCTTCACTAATTCCAAGAAGCACTTATATTAGCAATCATAGAATTTTTACAGAATGGAAGGAAGCACCTAAAGTTTGCTTCTATTGCGACAAAGAAGGCTATATCAAAAGTGATTGTGAGGAGTTGAAGGCTTCAATAGAAACAAGAAGACTCTTAAGAGAGGCCAAAGAGCAAAGAGAAAAAGCTAAAACTTTGCTTTACAACTCTCAAGAAATTTCTTTTAGTCAAGACAATCCATACATTAAACAAGAAAATACAGACGTTGTACTAACTACAGAATCATCTGAAGTACTCTTAAAAGATCAGTCACTAGAAATTACAATGGAGACAAATCTTTATGACTCTACAGGCTCTCCAGATATATCAGAAGAAACAGTATCTGCAGCTATTGTTGACTCCACAGACAATTCTGTACAGATGGAAATAGAATCTCAAGATGATCTTGCAGCTCTTGATCCTTCTACTACAGCTGATGATAATGCACCTTCATCACAGTGGTATCTAGAAAACAAAGAGCAAAAGGCAAAAAGAAAACTTCCATTTGACCAGAAGGTCCATATAGAAAAGCGGATAGCTCTTATCAAAGCCACCCTACATATAAGAACTAACACTAAAGAGATCCACCTTTAGTGTAGCCTCTCCATATTTAACTTCAATGATTAAAATCGCTACACTCAATGCTAAAGGTCTGAATAACAGATCTAAAGCACAAAAAACATTTACACTTTTAAAATCTTATAAACTAGACATAATATTAATTCAAGAAACAAATCTGAAAGATTC
>CAJVPZ010002924.1:0-11678 GCA_910592135.1 Racocetra fulgida | reverse complement strand
CTTAAATAATTTTTGAGAAATTTTAAAAAAACTTTTTAAAAATTATTTTAGCGGACAAATTTGTCCGCTAGACGGTTTAAGGGATATTATATTAATATATTCTGATTTCTTTTTGTTATAGAATTTTATATAGATATAATTAGAACTCTAATTTAGTGTTTTAGATAACTAGATTAATTAACCTGTTTCTATAAAATTATCTTTTTTAACTAGTTGTTTTATAGTATCAAAAATGCTTCTAATTCTGATAAGACCAATCCTTTATTACAATTTTTTATATATTTGCTACTTCTCTTATTATTTTAGTTTTAGTAGTATTATATTATTCTCTTAAATAAATATCTAACACTATTTTTAAATTAAGACTTATTTGTATAATTTATTGATCATCTTTTCAAACCATTTTCTACAAGTTGGATATAAAAATATTGATATTGCCTAATATAAAAATAAAAAGATATTGATATTGTTTCTAAATTACCACAACCAAAGAACTTACTTGTATAATTTTTATAACCTAGATTTTTGTAATATCATTATTATACATAATGCCTATACTTCATGATTGAAGCTCTTTCTGAAAATTCCTATTCCAAAACCATACTTGTATTTAAACTTTTCACAGAATTTTACATTTGATTATGACTCTATAGTATTATAGTAACAAAGTTAAAAATATGCCACCAGCTTGACTTGAACTATTAATATTATCTATAAAATTTGAAAGTTTAACCAATAAACTATGAGGCTTAAACCTCAAATATAATTTTAAATCAAATTAATTTAAATATTTAATAAATTAAAAATCTGATTCCAATCTTTAATAAATGTATAAGTATTATTTTGAAGCAAATATAAAAATTTAAACATTTTGTCTAAAACAAAAAAGTTCTAAAATTAGATTAAAGTAAATAAATCTAGTTTTAGAATATTTGTTATAAATAAATACTGTATAGTATTTACTATTTGAAAAATTAAGAATTTAGATTTATTTTTAAAAATTTAAAATAGTCTGAAAACTAAGTACTATATTTAACACTTTTTTAATAGTATGCATTATGCTTAAAAATTGTTATTTTAAACAGATTTCAAATATCAATTACATATTTTTTTTATTTTTAATTATGCACAAAATCCAAGTTTACTTGAATTATCTGTTTAAACAGATTTCAAATACCATATAATTGCTTTTTTTTATTAGTTGTTCCTGTACTATTGTTATAACAAAATTTAAAACTGTGTTATCTTTGAAAATTACCACCTTTAGCAGGCTTCAGAATATTACTCAAATGCTTTATTTTTCAGTATGTTTGTATTTACTCCTTTTTTATAACAAAATTCAAGATTATATCATTTTGAATTTCTATTTTTACAAATTTTTTATCAATTAAATTGTTTATCTAAATTTCAGTACTAGTAGATTTCAATATCTAGTAGATTTCAATATCAATTAAATGTATTTTTTTTTATCTTTGAATATTTCTACACTTTTTTATAGCAAGATTCAATATTAAGTTGTCCAAACCAATTAGAGTGCAGAAACTTGACAATTTGATCAATTAAAACAAATCGAAATAATATTTAACCGTCCGTAATGCTAGTTAAAATCCATCCATGCCCTAATACCTATAAAAGGTGCAAATCAAACCTCTTAATAATCGGCATAAATAAGATTTTAGGCGTAATGTAAAAGTTACACCACTTCTGCGCTTTTCAGTAAAAAAAAAAAAAAAATTCATACAAAATTTGATATAAACCAAGCCTTGTTGCCTAAAATAATGTTTTATTATTTTTTAAAAAAAATTGCACAAGTTCTATTGTTTGATGAAATCTGATTGATGTCGATCATACGAAAAGGGGTAGCTACGGGTAGAGTTTGAAACCGATTTTATTTTTAGCATGTTAAAACTGGTTTTAATATATGACTTTAGTCATAATCATCGTCCGTCGGCGTCGTATCACTGCATTCTGGATCAACTTAGCTTTTTACTTCGGACATTATACAACATAAAATACGAGCGTGGCTAACGAGAATTTTCGGAATATAGTTTATTATATATTAATATATTTAAATTTAAGATAATAACCGATTAAGTCGTATCAAATTATCGACTCGGCGAGGTTTGAAAGTTTTTAATCACTACTCAAACTTACATTTTTATCATTTAGAAGCAGCGAATTCACCTGCTTTACCAGTCTATAGAGAGATAATAGTCAGTCAACCTATTTTATAAAAAGTTGCATGCGATTACATCAACAGAAATATAGTAAGACAGACCTGAAGCAATCCAATGATCAAACCAAACAATCCAAGGACGCTTCCAAAAATTTCAACAACAAGGATTTTTACAAATAACGTTGGATCTTGCGCATCAGCCAACGCAGCTGTACTTCCTGTGATACCTACTGCAATCCCACAGAACAAATTGCAAAATCCTACCGTTATACCACCCCAAAAGAGAGCGTATCCTATTCGAATAAAAAATTATTGTAAATAATCATAACTCTAATAAATATATGGTAATTAAATGAATTAATTACCTGTAAAATAATTTGACGGTGTGTACAGATCTTTTGGATCAATGTTTTGTAGTTTTGCAGAAAAAACAATGGCCATGATCACACCGTAGATAGCAACTACTTCACAAAAAATGATGCTACATTTTTTAAATAGAAAGATATAAATTTGTAAACAAGCTGACTTAGAAAGGTAATATTCATATTCTTATTTACCTTATAAGATTTTTAGTCTTAATCCTTGGTGCTTTAACGGCACCGCCGAGAATACTTGACCCTGTAATGAAAATACCCCTGAAATAAGAAATAAAAAAAATAAAAGTTGCAAGCTTTACGTTATTTCATGTAACAAGATATTCGTGAATAAGTTAAATAGAAACACGAAAAATTTTACCATGCAGCCCCGACAACACTAAGACCTATACAAAGGGCTATTCCAAGTAATGCCCATAGATAAGGACTGGTAACTAAGATACCTAAGATAATCATCTGTAATAATTGTGCGAAATAGGATGATGCTAAATTTTGACTTATTTTAATAAGCATCTCGGTTATTAAATCCGATTGGTCAGTTTTCACATAAATTTGAAGATTGTTACACACTCAATCAAATTTCTAACCTTAGATATCTAATCCATATTACACGACGTGATAATTTAGAACTTTATTAGTTGAAGTTATATAACATTAGTGAATTTTCACATTGAGTGATATCAGTTAAATTGGACTATTAAAATTAAGTGATAATGATTTATAAATACGTATCGGTATTATGCGGCTTCATGATCAGTAAGCAATTTTATAACTAAGAAAAATTAAATACAATGACGATTTATAATTGTTATGCCATATTACCATTAATTTTTAATATGTAAATGAATAATATTCCTTAATTCGTCAATAATGCGGGCCAATCAAAAAATCGAGGTAAAATTTTGGTTCATTGCTATCTCCCGATCGAATCTAAATTGGTTTTAACATAACTGGATATATATAAATTGGTTTTAATTCAACCTGTTATAAATTGGATTTATATTTTTACATATGCCAAGATTGGCTACGTAGTCACAAAAAAGTAGAAGATAATTATAAAATTAGAAAGTGATAATAAAATATGGTTTTACAATACGCTGTTTGGTTTTTTCAATATTATTTAAAGCTTTGTAAACATATATATATAAGACTGCAATAAGTACAGTCGACTCTCTCTAAGTGCAGCTCGCCGGGGCTTAGAAAATTTTCTTAAGCAAAAAAAATAATCCTGTAGAGATTATATGTTTATTATAACCTTATATAGCTTGGGATCGAAGCTAAATCTGCAATTTAGAGAGAATTTAATATGGCCAGAACATGCATTTAGAAAGAGCCACTGTATTTTTAATATCTTACTTGTAGGCTATTTGGTACAAAATACACTATATATATAATCAGTGTTGTCAATTTTTTGTTCTATTGATAAAAATTATATTCTATTCTAAATTCTATTGTTCTATTCTATTGTTCTATTGTTCTATTTGTTTTTTGCTATATTAATATTAATTATAATCTAGTTGTCAATTTTTTGTTCTATTGATAAAAATTTTATTCTATTCTAAATTCTATTGCTCTATTCTATTGCTCTATTGTTCTATTCATCTATTGCTAACAACACTGTATATAATGTACAGTATCTGCTATAACAATCAAAAATAAAAATAAAAAAATTTTTTATTAAAATTTATTGCATATTTTTACTCATAATTTACTTTAAACCTATTTAAATTTATGTTAATAAACTATGATTTGGTCTTATAATCAAACTAAACTATATACATAGTAGTGAAATAATTTTACCACTATGGGGTAAAATTGGTAAAATTTGGTAGGATCAAACAACCAGATGTAAAATAATGTTAACATTACACCTGACCCTAATTTGGAAACAAATTTTGATCAATGCGTGGTAACGTTATCGTTTTAATAATAGAGATTAAAAAATCAAATAAGTATTATATCGTTATAGATTAATTAGAACGCTCAAGTTTAACTTTTACAATATTGACCATGGAAATTGAGTCATCAGAGTTAGTAAATTGAAACTATCTGGACGCCTTTGTAATTTTATTTTTTAACTATTTCATTTTCAACAGCATAATTCGACTGATTTTACAGTTTTTGAAAGAAAATAATCTTCCCAATAGTCATGCCGCCTTACAGGTTCGGAAATAAACCCAATTTTCTTTTTTGAAAATTAAAAATTAATTGCGAAATTATTATTGCATTTGCTTCGATTTCAGGAAGAATCCACGATCGCTCTCAATACAGTGGAATCTATGGAATCTTTCACCAATGAAATTATACAAGGGCATTGGGATATCGTGTTAAGAACAGTATCTAACCTGAAAATACCACAACGTAAATTGATTGATCTATATGAACAGGTTTAATAGCTCTTTTAGATCAATATATTTTGCAGTGTTAATACAAATATTAATAATTAATTTGATATCAGATTGTTTTAGAATTAATTGAAATGCGAGAGCTAAGTGCAGCTCGAACTTTACTAAGACAAACAGATCCCATGCAGTTTCTAAGAGATCATTTTTCGGAAAGATATTTACATCTAGAGCATTTGCTCTCGAGAACATGGTTTGATCCAAAGGAGGTAATTTCGATAATTTCGATAAATTGTGGTTTATTCACATTCCAATATCAATAATTAATTTACTATTTACATTTACATTTACATTTACATAGGCATATCAACCTGGCATGACAAAAGAAAAGAGACGCCAGATAATTGCTCAAGGTTTGTTATAAATTTGATTTGTTATCATTATTTTTTTTTTTTTAAAAAAAGAAGGGATTTATTTTTTATAAACCACACATAAGCACTCTCTAGCGAAGTGACAGTGGTTCCGCCATCTAGACTTCTTACCCTTCTTGGACAAGCCTTGAAATGGCAACAACATCAAGGATTGTTGCCCCCAGATACTGCCTTCGACCTTTTTCGTGGATCTGCACCAACCACGAAGGCAGAAGATGATGCAGTTCCTACAAAATGCTACGCTACAATTAAGGTTGAAATTATTACTTATACGTAAATGAATTATTAATATCATACTAAATAATCAAATATCTGTAAATAGTTTCCTAAGAAACATCATGCAGAGTCCACAACATTTTCACCTGATGGACAGTATTTAGTGACAGGTAATATGGATGGATTCATTGAAATATGGAATTTTTTAACTGGCAAACTTCGTAAAGATCTTAAATATCAAGTGGAGGTTCGTTTTAAATAATAATTTTATTGCTAGGTTTAAAATCTGATCATGATTAAAAATTATTAATAGTTCTTAGTCTCCGTATATATTGATATAGGATAATCCTATGCTGATGGAAGACCCAGTACTGTGCCTTAGTTTTAGTAGAGATAGTGAAATGCTGGTTTCTGGTGCACAAGATGGGAGTATAAAGGTGAGAAATTGTGCAAGAATATATTACTCTCGTTATCTCTTATTAAACCTTGTAAAACAATAATAATAAAAAACACGTATATTGTTTAGGTCTGGAAAGTACAAACAGGTCAATGTACTCGGCGCTTTTCTCCTGCACATAGTCAAGGTGTTACGTCTGTGTGTTTTAACCGTGATGGTAGTCAGGTTTTAAGCTCGAGTTTTGACCATACAGTCAGGTTTGTTGAATTATATTTTAATTGCATTATCACATAATATTAAAATCTTATTAATATATATTTAATCTTGGCTAGACTTCATGGTTTGAAATCTGGAAAAACGTTGAAAGAGTTTCGCGGTCACTCCTCTTTTGTTAACGATGCAATATTTTCATATGACATGTCAAGGGTGATCAGCGCAAGTAGCGATGGTACTGTAAAGGTCAGAATTTAACAACCTATTTCATAGATATTTGAGATTCGATACTATAATTATACCGTCTTAAAAAGCTAAAACAATGATAGATTTGGGACAGTAAATCAACTAGTTGCCTCCACACAATAACGCCACATGGCGGACAGGGAGCCACCGCAACTATTTCAGGTGGAATAACGGTTAATTGTGCTGTTCAAATGCCAAAGAATATGGATCAAATAATTGTTTGTAATAAAAGCCCTACAATTTACTTAGTAACTATGAGAGGACAGGTACGATTTTTATATAATAAACAACAGATTTTTTTATTTAAATATTTGTAATTGTAGGATTAATCACAAATATTGCATGCACGCTAGATTATTAAAACATTTACATCAGACAAGAAAACAGGTGGTGATTTCGTGAGTTGTACAGTTTCACCACAGGGCGATTTCATTTATTGTGCAGCAGAAGATTCAAATTTATATTGTTTTAATGTTCAAACTGGAAAAGCAACAGCTTTAAAGGTAAGTTTATGTTTTACAAGTAAGAAAAAATGAAACACAAGTTTACACCTACTTTTACTTATTCATTATAGTTATCTGATTCAGAAGTTATTGGAATTTCGCATCATCCATTTTCAAACATTTTGGCATCATATGCTGACGATGGAATTATATCTTTGTGGAAACCTTAAAACAAAAACTTTACAATTTTTGTTTACTATAGAGTTTAGAACCGGATTATAAGTAAACCGGGCAAACGGTTCAACCGGGTCAAAAATTTACAACTCGGGTGAATATGTAGCTTCTGATATTATTACACAGAAAACAAAATTTAACACATTATTATATTGTGAATAAACACCCTTTTTTCCTTACTAATTTATTTAAATGTTCAATCCTTGTTGCGAAAATTTTCCCTCGTATAAACCTTCATTATTATTTTCTTTGCTCGGTTAATATGTAATACACTGTGTTCGACACGTTCGATAGTATCTTGGGAATTCGTATCGCTGGTGTTCGGGTCATGTAACGTGATCGCGTTGCATGAATGGCGTGATCGTTGATAGAGGTTAATAAAATTAAGCCTAATATGTATATAGTACAGTACCATGCGTAACAAATAATTTAGATCAATTTCAATCAATTTTTTAAAATACAGTCGTCCCTCATATATGTCAACTTTAATATAATCCGACAAATCGGGAGATTTATATATTTAATGTTAGATGTCTAATATTACAGTATTGTTATTAGTTTAATACTATAATAGATAGGGTTTAGGCCTTTATGCTACTGGTAGTATATTTATTAAAAATTCTAAAAAATTATTTTTTAAAAAAAAATTATATATACAAAAATTTGATAATCGCTATAGTATAAATTTATTTAATTTTATAAATAATAAAACTATTGAGAAAATTTTTGCAATTTTACTATACTATATTCTTATTATAAACTTACTGGTAATTTGCTAAATTAGGATTGTCAAAATTTTAAAAAAACAAAGCTATAAAATTATTAATTTATAGTATACGTAACTTAACAAATTTAATATATTATTTAAGATAATTTCATTTATTAGCTCGTTCTAGTCTTGACAACAAACTTAGCATTAAAAATTACGCGTTCTAATTTATGATCTGACGATCTGATTGGTTTATCACCGTGATTGTTTTGATTTATGCCCCTATTTTGTTATTGGCTGTTGATCTGATCTACTTATTTAAGCTCGTTTTCAAATTTAAATTTTTTTTTCATTTTGCTTTTTTGTTTATATTGCTACTGATGTATTTGTTTTGTTTTTTTAAATTTTAGATTTATTTTTTTTGTCAACTCAGGACATTAATGAGTTTTTCATCGCTGTTCCCAAACCGTTCATTCGAGGAGGGATTCTCCTGGTCTTCGGTGGGCCGTTCTTGTATAGAATGAACCGTTCGTGGGGTGGTTATAACGGCCATACTGTTTTTCTAAAAACAGTAACTCGATGCATACGTCCTTTATAGGATACAGTTTTAGATTGTTATAAACCTAGTTTTGGATACACCTCTACGTGGTGACTAGGACGAGTAGGCTAAATTTATTAGCTGAAACTAAGTATCCAAGTGTCTTTTTTTTTTTTTTTTTTACAATATAAATAATATATAAATAATAAATAATAAATAATAGTAGTTTAATATCGTTATTAGTTTGCTGAAAAATGAAATATTATAATGTTAATTAAATTTTTAGTTTTCGCGTAACCGATTTTTTTTACAATGTAAATAATTAATAAAGAAATAATAAAGAATTATATATGTAAATAATAAAGAATAATAGTTTAATATATGAAATATCATAGTGTTAACTGAATTTTCAGGTTTTTGCGTATTTTTTTTTACAATGTATATAAATAATAATGAATAGTAGTTTAATATCGTTTTTAGTTTGCTGAAAAATGAAATATCGTAATGTTAACTGAATTTTCAAGTTTTCGCGTAATATAAAACTTCCAATTTAATATTATTTTATTATAAAATTGAGTCGTATACGCTATACGATTAAAATAATCTAAGATATATAACCAAATCTATTACATAACTAACGTATATACATAACTGATACAATTATAATAAGAATGTATTAATACCCTATAATACAACTTTCTCATCCGGTCGCAACTAGTAATAATTTTTCATTCAATAAAGAATGCCAACATACAAGCTTTCAATGCATTACTTCTGTTATCTTTACAACTTTTGACGACGACTATTCATAAAAGAATATACCACCATTTGCAACATCCGAAGCTACTGCAAAAATCTACCTTGCTCAGGTTCTGGTGAAAAGTTCAAAAATTAATGGAAAAGGCGTACTAAAAAAAAAAAATTTACAATTATTTATAAAAATTCGGTGCAAAAAAGATTGATAAATTATAAACTCACCCCCATCCACAGACTCTTTGAATTGGCGCTAATAGTCTCGAAAAACATCTCTCCATTATACTCGTTGATACTTCTGTGCTTCATGAGAAATCATTAACCTACCGGTTTTATTCACAGACTCTGCGACTCAACTTCCCATGGCAAAATTGACCTTAAATCAATTAGTTCACATAATAAACCTGGTATATTTTTCTCAGCCAATTGTATAGCCTTTTCCAGAATATATATTTGCGGCCCATATCCAACAAATGTAACATCTTTACTGGTTTTTAAGATTTCTGCTTTGCTTAAAGGCAATTCGTAATCACCAACCAGAACTTGTTATCACTTTTGTATAAACTAGGCAAACGGGATCCGGAGCGTCGCAAACAAATCTAATTATTTGCAAGATACTGTATTAATAAAAATTCTTATAGTGTAAGCGTATAACAATTATATACTTATCTTTATATATCTGTCCAATGAAAGCTAAAGGCTTTAACACTGTAAAATCGGTTCTTAGATGCACTTTGACCACTTTAGCACTATGAATTAGGTTAAGAGGAAATTTTGAAGCCTGATTATGATCGGTTGCAAACATTAATTGATTATAATCGATTGGCTATAATCGACGGTGGTAATCGATTCATAACGATAATCAATATAAATCTATATAATCGATGAAAATCCAATTAATCGACGGTGTGATGAGAATCGTTTAAAATCCTTAGATTTCACTTATTAGATCACAAAAATTTAAGTAGTTCTCATTACATCTACATTTCAAATCAGCTTATAAGACGCTATAAAAAATACATAAAACATTTAAAAAGTACACATAAAACTTCTAAAACTGATCTGTCCGGATTCTGATATCCATATCGATATTAAATGCGAAATTAATTAAAATCATGCTTATATTTATAAGCCACTTTTCTTCAAGTATTCGTTTTTGATCCTTGAACCTTTTTTAATACGGTATGTTGAAGTTTCTCAAAAGTAAAGTACTCAAAAATTTGATTTATTACTGCACTAAACTCATATATGGCATTTATTTCTATAATTAAACCACTATCGCGAATTTATTTTACTATGAGCGATTATACTGCATCATATATAAAACTTAAATTTAAAGTGTGATATGTCATATACTTCTAATTAACTGTAGATAAAAGTTAAATTTAAAGTGCGATATGTCATATACTACTATATAATTGAAATTTCAATACTGATCAATTGAATGATTGGAATTTTTTTGCTTATGCTCTTATCCTACACCCGGAACCCACCCGGAATTTTTTTATCGCCTATTGTCTGGCCTTAAGCTCCTCCGCTCTGCTCCAGAAATCAATAATTGGTGAAAATTATTGTAGATATAATTAATCCTATTTTAACGTAACTTTGTTATGAATATGTAAAAAAAATTGAAGTAATGCAATTCCTTTACAATATAGGCGACCCACATTATATAAATCGATTAATTTAATAATTGATTTTTTCGCCAAATGCTCTATTAAAAATAAGTGCTTATATTTGATATTATTAACGTACGTACTTAAATTAAAAATTTTAAATGCTTAATTAATATTAAATTTTATATTTATTAAATACATAATTAATATTAAATTTTATATCTATTAAGCATATATTTGTAATTCCTTAGATTAAATAGGCATAAATTAAGTAATTTCACTTATATACTTAGCAAATACTTAACAAGCACTATAACTAACATTGTGGTGTATTAATGGGGGTCATCTATACTATATTTGATTCGTTAAAATACCTTTAAAATCTTATTAACCGAAAATTTGAAAAAGTACATTATCCGAAGTGGTGCATACTTCTATGAGTTTTGACGACCAAGATTACATTCTAATGCTTTTTCAAGAATTAAGTCCCAATAAATTACTTTATAAGTTCTCTTGACGAGTATCTCAAATATCAAACTGGCCTAAATTAGGATAAGGATGTAGGTATAATTAGCCCAATTAGTGCCAATCAATTAATACCAACCAAACTGTCAGTATCTCATGAAACTTGGTTTTGGAATCCAGGTTTTCAAAAGCCAGGTTTTAATATTGGAATCTAAGATTTTAAATCATAATAGGGGTTCCAACTCCTAGTATAAACTATTTCAATTATTTTAATGTTAGAGATACACTAACATCAGGGGAATTCTCAGTGTATTGTGCCTTTTATATGAGTGCCGCCAAGGGAAAATCTGCAATCGGGCTTTCAATATTCAGTTTGTTTTCTGTGTGCCGTCTAGGGAAAATCTATCATCGGGTTTTAAATTATATTTTGTCAAAATATAATTGAAAGCTGATGATAGACTATTCCTAGATGGCACACAGAAAACAAACTGAACATTGAAAGCCCGATTGCAGGTTTTCCCTTGG
>CAJVPZ010002923.1:0-11678 GCA_910592135.1 Racocetra fulgida | reverse complement strand
TTTTAGTGTTTTAGTGTTTTAGTGTTTTAGTGTTTTAGTGTTTTAGTGTTTTAGTGTTTTAGTGTTTTAGTGTTTTAATATTTTAGCGTTTTAGTGTTTTGGTGTTTTAGTGTTTTAGTGTTTTAGTGTTTTAATGTTTAGGAAATTTGTCCCAAATATAGTAGTTAATAACAGGTACATCATGCATGTCTAAGCCAAATGATCAAATCAGCCAGAATCATCCTCCAGAAGTTCAGATAATGATCTAATGAAATTGCTGTAGCAGCACAGCATATATCACTAACACAAATAAGCAAAGTTATTTAATTTTGATTTTAAAATGGTTTTTCTAATAGGAGTCTAGTTTCTTGGTTAGTTAAAATAGATTTTTGATTATTAGCAGCTGTTATGGCACTTCGAATTGTCACATGTAGATCATCTGGGAAATTCTGGCTGATTCGATTATATATGCATGATGCCCATTATCAGCCTATCATAACTACCATATTTGGAACAAATTTCCTAAAACATTAAAACACTAAAACACTAAAACACTAAAACACTAAAACACTAAAACATTAAAACACTAAAACCATAAAACACTAAAACACTAAAACACTAAAACACTGAAACACTAAAACACTAAAACACTAAAACACTAAAACACTAAAACACTAAAACACTGAATCACTAAAACACTAAAACACTAAAATGCTAAATCACTAAAACACAAAATCAAAAATTTTTTTGCTAAATTTGGTAATAATTTCCTTTTATAGAAAAATTTTTAATGTCTATAATACTAAAACACTAAAACACTAAAACATTAATACACTAAAACATTAAAACACTAAAACATTAAAATACAAACTATGTCACTTTGAGTACCTATGGTACACCGTAAGAAACAATCCTTAGTACTGCAGTATCGCAAGTGAAAAAAAAACCCCATAATCAAATGATAGAATCATAAACTTTGGAAGACATGTGATCCTATCATTTCCTCACTTGCATTTCTTCACTTACATTCTTCACTCACAGCTAGCTTGCTTCGGCAGGCGGAAAACCACCGGTTGCAATAATCCTATGGTGACTCCCAGCGCAATTACTATAGCCTGCTTGCTTCGGCAGGTGGAAAACCACCAGCTACGATTGCTTTTCACAGGATTTCATTGCCGTTCTTGCCATCAATCACTTCTCTCATACTTCTGACAACTTTCAATAAAAATATTCTTCGGCCTAAATTATTCGCCGGCATTGTCCAAACAAATGCAGTGTGTCTTGTAATGCGAATGCTTTTCGAATTTATTTTTTGCTTTGATAAAAATTTTTCATTACACGAAATTAATGATCTTCATCTAGTTATAATAGTGGGTGCAATATATTGCACCGTGCAATAAATTAAAAATTCCTTTGAATAAACCATTTAAGTTCAAAAAGTTTATGATTACTATGTAATTTTATTTTATTTATTTTATTGCATTAATTAGTGAGTATAAAAATTTTTGGTTAAATTTAAAAACAAGTAAATAAAGTATATAACTAAAGATGAAAATGTAAACCAACTGGTTTAATATAACAAGAACAAAGTATGGTTTAGATATGTAGCCTTGATATAATAATTAAATAATAGACAAGTGAAAAAGATATATGAAATGATTTCCAATTAGAGTCACTCATATTGACATATGATTAAATGGATTACATTCGATAGACTAAGCAATATTAAAAACTATTAAAGGTGAATTTGGTTCTATATTTCCTACAACCCGATCAGATGATATGCCAATCAGATGATATGCAAAATATCAATGTCAAGCGAAGATTCAAAAAATTTCGGGATAAATATTATCACATAAATTTATCTAACATCGTTGCACTTAAGGCTCTAACTCTTCTATTGCCAAAGTTGATACCCAAGTTTATAGTTACTAATTTTAAATGTCAATGCACTATTTTACAAAGAATTTTGCTGCTACCTTTACTTTTCAAACTAATTTAATTACTTCAAATATGTAAATCAATATTTCCGCAAAAGGTTTATTATTGTCGCATATTACGTAAATAACTGAATCCACATATTACATTATTAGCTGGGAATTTTAGGCAGGCATAACTCAGATGCTTAAATATGCAACTTCAGGAAAGTGTAACCTCACGCGACATTATCAATTTTAATTGCTTAAAACTAAACTTATTGAAATAATATAACAATCCATATTTTATACTATCCTATGACCCACATCTCAAGAGACTACCAAACATTAAAATTTTATATCAACGTGTTAATTCAATATCACTTAATAGACTGGACAATTAATAATGATTTGATTGTTAAATAAAGTTATAATACAGTAGCTTTTTTAAAGAAAATGTATTAACAGAACATTTGTAAAGCACTTTTCTAACCTCCTTGCCAATTATTTTAAAAAATAATAATTTATATATCAAGTTCCCGATTAAATTTATAATAAGTTATTTAAGTTCGTGTTAATAAAGTGTGCGTAAGCTAATTTAAAAATATGTACAGTTAGATCTCGAAATAGTCACTCTTGATAAAGTCACAAATTATAAAAAAAAATTCTATTTTAATTTACCAATCGTTAAAAAGTATAAAGAAAATTAACCTTCGTATGGGCTCTATCTAGGGTTGTGTTACATAAATTATTACACGTAATTTTACGTACGTAAGTTTCAGAAAATTAAATTTCATGTGATTTTCACACGGCTAGTGTTGTAAAATTACTGTAATTTTACGTAATTTTGTGTAATTTTGAGTAAGTTTTCGGTAACATATACATCGATTTGATCAACCCCCCTAGCATCACCACCCTAAAAAATTTCGCTACTATTTCGCCAGCCAATCAGAATTCAAGATCCGGTGTAACACGAAAAAACGCAAAAAATCAAAACAAACCAAAAAATCGTTCATAACTCAACATTTTACCTATGAAACTACTTTCTGCGCATTAACAAAAAGTTTTCCTTGCGAAATTTTTGTATTAGAAAAACTTTCTTTAACCTAACTTAATAGCAAAACCTAAACTTAATTTAACTGCGAAATTTTTTTTAGCGAAATTTTTTTAAGTTGGTGACGCCTAGGGTCTTAGATTTGATCAGTGAACTTTATGCAGAATCTACTGTTGTTCAATAATGCTAGCTGAGTTTTTCATAGTTCATATATCACGTGTGAAATTTACATGAAATCCATGTTACTGAAACTTACGTGAAATTACATGTACTGCAAGGGAGCTTCCACTTGTTACGTAAATATAGCCCCCCTCCAGAGTCAGTCATTTGACAATTACAAGTTCTAAAGTAATCAATCGTTTGACAATTGCAAGCTCTAACGCTAATCGTATAGAGTTTATATTATGATTACTTTAGAACTTGTAATTGTCAAATTACTAACTCTGGAGGGGGCTATATTTACATAATAAGTGGAAGATCCCTAAGTTTGTAAAATGTAATTTTCAACCCTACACACTGCATCCTACACACTGCATCCTACATAGAGATGGGCATTCGGCATTATGTGTATTACATTATGCAAAACATAATGTCGCATAATGTGATGTAGACATTTTAAAATTTAAAAGTGCACATAGAAATTACTATATAATTTTAATGTAACAAAATTAATAAAATATTATACCTTATATCATATGCAATATTAAGTAATATGTAGTGATTTCCTACCTGTCTAAAGCGGGCTAACTAATATGAAGTTTTAAAATACCATAAAATTGTAAACTTCTGTCTAGAGATAAGAAAGATTAGGTACGTACGTATGAATCTTGTCTTGATTTTGGTAAAACAACGTGATTGCATAATGTCGCATGCTGCATTATGCTACATTATGCAATGTAGAGCCAAAAAAATATGCATTCGCACATCTCTAATCCTACACACTGCATCCTACACACTGCATACATGAAACTTTACAAAATTTCAGCAGCATTACTGCATTATTTGATTTGAATGTACAATCCGAATTGTAACTTCTAAAACGCCGAAAATTAGATTTCAGAAACTAAATGTCATGTGCTCAAAATTACAAATACATGAAATTTAAATTTACCGAATCTTAACAAAATTACGTAAATTACGTGACATTGCTGCAATTCAACAACCCTACTTTAGTCACGTTGGGTATTTATAATTGCATTAAAAATCATAAGTAACATGCAGACGAAAATTAAAAGTCCCCCAACCAATTTAACCCGGTGTTACTATCGGTTCGGGAGAGCGTCAGTAAGTGAGTGCCGGGTTTAGGTCAGCGATAGTTAAGGATATCGGTGATCATATGATGGTAAGTTGCAATAAGGACGATTCTGGGTCTATAGATGCTAGATAGAAATAAGTTAAACTTATTAAGAGACCGTTAAAGGAGATAACGAGTCTTAATAATAGTGAGGCAGAACAACGTGATAGTTGTAATAATTATATGATATAATAAATAAATAAATAAATAAATAAATAAATAAATAAATAATTGAAGAAATAAATAAAGGTGAAGTTTCGTGAAATGTGATCACGATGAAACAATAATGCAGTAAGAGTGAGAATTCGACAAGTCAAGTTTTTATATTTAAATGTGTAAGAGATCGAAGTCTGAAGAATTTTTATTAAAGACGAAAAGTCGAGCCTTTAAATACATATATAAAAGAATTACACTACTCTTATTATCAACGCAACTCCCTTTCTATAACTAACCCTATTCTCTACAACTATCCTCCTCTTTTCAACCGTCCCGCCATAACCTTATACTATTTACGCCTTCAACTCCGCAATTCTCACACAACAGTCCTTTAACTTGGAGATCTTTATCGGGACAACTTCTTCGTTAGTATCGGCGCCGTGAACTACTTACAACAATTTTCCAAGATTGGGGAATCGGCTCTAATGGCGAATTCACAACTGGAAGAATGAGAAACAGCAGTAAAATAAAAAAATGACACCACACCCGAAAGAGAAGCAAATATATAAGGGAAAAAAAACTGCTTCCAAGACGAAGAAAACGGCGACTCCAACGGCGAAATCAAACCCGGAAAAAAGAGAAGTAGTAAATATATAAAAAAAAAAAAAAGAAATCGACAACAAGACGAAAAACTTACCCGAAATCTCCAGTAACGACGGCTCCAACGGCGAATTCACAACCGGAAGAAAGAGGAACAGCAGTAAAATAAAAAAATAACACCACACCCGAAAGAGAAGCAAATATATAAGGAAAAAAAAACCAGCCCAAGATGAAGAAAACGGCGACTTCAACGGCGAAATCAAACCGGAAAAAAGAGTAGTAGTAAATATATATAAAAAAAAAAGAAATCGACAACAAGATGAAAAACATACCCAAAATCTCTAGTAATGAAGCTCCAACGGCAAATTCACAATCGAAAGAAAGAGGAATAGCAGTAAAATAAAAAAATAACACCACACCCAAAAGAGAAGCAAATATATAAGGGAAAAAAAACCGCCTCCAAGACGAAGAAAAGGCAAAATCAAACCCAGAAAAAAGAGTAGTAAATATAAAAAAAAAAAAAAGAAATCGACAACAAGATGAAAAACTTACCTGAAATCTCTAGTAACGACAGCTCCAACGGCGAATTCACACCCGGAAGAAAGAGAAACAGCAGTAAAATAAAAAAACGACACCACACCCAAAAGAGAAGCAAATATATAAGAGAAAAAAAACTGCCCCCAAGATGAAGAAAACGGCAACTCCAACGGCAAAATCAAACCCTGAAAAAAGAGAAGTAGTAAATATATAAAAAAAAAAAAAAAATCGACAAGACGAAAAACTTACCCGAAATCTCAAGTAACGACGGCTCTAACGGCAAATTCACAACCAGAAGAAAGAGAAACAGCAGTAAAATAAAAAAACAACACCACACCCGAAAGAGAAGCAAATATATAAGGGAAAAAAAAACTGCCTCAAAGACGAAGAAAACGACGACTCCAACGGCGAAATCAAACCCGGAAAAAAGAGTAGTAAATATAAAAAAAAAAAAAAAAAAGAAATCAACAAGACGAAAAACTTACCCAAAATCTCCAGTAACGACAGCTCCAATAGCGAATTCACAACCAGAAGAAAGAGAAACAGCAGTAAAATAAAAAAATGACACCATACCCGAAAGAGAAGCAAATATATAAGGAAAAAAAAACTGCCCCAAGATGAAGAAAATGCCGACTCAACGGCGAAATCAAACCCAGAAAAAAGAGAAGTGGTAAATATATATAAAAAAAAAAAAGAAATCGACAACAAGATGAAAAACTTACCCAAAATCTCCAGTAACAACGGCTCTAACGGCGAATTCACACCCAAAAGAAAGAGAAACAGCAGTAAAATAAAAAAATGACACCACACCCGAAAAAAAACTGCCCGCAAGACAAAGAAAATGGTGACTCCAATGGTGAAATCAAACCCAGAAAAAAGAGAAGTAGTAAATATAAAAAAAAAAAGAAATCGACAAGACGAAAAACCTATCTGAAATCTCTAGTAACGACGGTTCCAACGGCGAATTCACACCCAGAAGAAAGAGAAACAGCAGTAAAATAAAAAAACAACACCACACCTGAAAGAGAAGCAAATATATAAGAAAAAAAAACTGCCCCAAGACGAAGAAAACGGCGACTCCAACGGCGAAATCAAATCTGGAAGAAAGAGAAGCAGTAGTAAATATAAAGATCAAAGCTAAAAAAAAAATAATAAAAACTAAACTTATCTGATTGGCCGATCTGTTGGTAAGGGTGGAGATCTGTGTAACCTAGTCTGAAGATCAATTTGTCATGTGATTCGGAAATTCTCACCTACATCCTGTATCCGTCAGCTAAATGTGGCATACTCCTATCTAAAACTTTTTTTCTTACTAAGTTAATGATATATGCCCATTAATTAAAAGTTGTAGAGCTCATCAAGACACATCTAACGGTGGTTTGATCATCCAAATCAGCCTAGTGGATGGCGAGATATTATTGAAAAACGATTGGCTAACTATATAAAATCTTTATGTAAACAATGTTTGTTTACATAGAGATTTTATATAGTTGGCCAATTGTTTTTTGATGATATCTTGCCATCCACTAGGCCGATTTGGATGATCTAACCACTGTTAGATGTGTCTTGACGAGCATTACAACTTTCAATTAATGGGCATATATCATTAACTTATTAAGAAAAAAAGTTTTAGATAGGAGCACACCACATTTCGCCGATGGTGATTTTCATATGTAATTTTCGTCACGAATTTTTATATAGTTGGCCAATCATATTTCGACAATATCTCATATGATATAACTACCGTTAGATGCATCTCAACGAGCTCTACAACTTTCAATTAGTAAACATGTATCATTAACTTAGTAAGAAAAAGTTTTTGATGGCAGACGTTTCATTTTGCCTATTCTTCAGATCATAGGCAAATTATCAATTAACTACATTTAAATCAAGAATAACTTTCTAGCACATAATATAATTATCAATATCAATAATTATCCTTGATTGTACAATTAAATACTTGATAACTGAGATAGCAAGATAAACTTTTAATACATATTTCTCATATATTAAATCAACAATTGCAGAAGTCTAAAAAAGCTTTTTTGGCTCATAATACTAGCACCTTGATTGTTCAGAACTAGAGTTTCTATAAATTTAATAATAATCAGATTATATTTAGTAATCTATTTATATGAACTATATACCATATGACTCTCTACAGAAAACCTAAACTTATCTTAAATTAAAAATCAAATATCATCAAATACTAATACATATTCTGCATTTGCTATTTTAACTATTGCTTCAATACATTTTTGTTAAGTAGCAAATCTTGAATTCTGCTATTCAATAAAAATATGGTTACACTACTTTGTTCATTATATAAAGCCTAAATATTAATCATATTATTATGAGTTCTCTGCAATTGGTTTTTTAATTCTTCTATTTCACACTTTTGATCTTCAATATATTGCTGCATTCACGCAATTTAATTATTGAGGACTATTAATAACTGTGATTTTTGATAGTTTTCTATTTGTATAACTTCTAAAAGCTATCTAGCTTCATTAAGCTTAATTGTTAAATCTACATAAATAACTGAGTTATCTTCTTCAATATTAATTATTGAATTTTTGTGAATACTTAGATTATTCTCATCATCAATTCGAATTCTTACATTTTCTTAAGCAGAACATACAAGATGCTCATAAAATTGGTTAATTAAGGTAATTTGAGTATAATGTGAAAAACAAAAAGAATGAAATTTTAAAGATAAGTTAGCAAATTCAGGAACATAATCATAATAATATACAAGTTGCCTAGCACTTCAAGGCTAATTGTATTCTGCTATTTCTGTATCTTGCTTGTTTCACAAAGTCTTAGCCAAGGCTTTTATACATTTTAACTAAATTTGCAAATAAATATTTCTTTTCATGAGCTTTCTTTTGCTATTATTGAGTAAGCACTATTTAAATATTATTTAAGATACTATGTTAGTAACAAGATAAATCTTGTTTAGCAATTTGAAAGAAACTTTTAGCTTTAATGTTTTATTTACTTTTTTTAAAATGGTTTATTATGAGGGATCAAATAGAATTAATTAAACTTGGTGTCTTATATTAACTATTTGTATATTATTTAGTATTGAATAAATAGGGTGAAACAGTGAAGAATATCTGAAAAAATTTTTATGTTTTTTGAGAATATAAATTCTAAATTTTGGTTCTCAAGAAAAATTTTTAATATTTTCAAAAAATTTTTTAATGTTCTCAAAAATTTTTTATAATTAAATTTACAAAATTTATGTTCTCAAATGTTCTCAAAAAGAGAACACAATTTTTAACTTTAATGTTCTCAAAATATATTTACTATTCTTGAGAACACTGAAAATATCAGATATCTACACTGGGGTAAAAGCCCACAATAAATATAGATACAAAAAAGCATTACACAGCCAATCAAATTTGTGAAATAGTACAAGGATTATTTTAGAAGATTATTTTCTAATTTGGTAAAATCTCTGACTATACTATAGTAATTGACAATATGAATTTTTCAAATAATATATACTTCAATTAACAAAATGAACAATTTTCACTTTGGACTTATATCAGATTCTGATTTTTTAGTTAAAAAACCTACTTAATTATCAAAACATATAAAAACTTTTTTAAGTTCTCAAATTTGGTCTGGCCAGATTATGAAAACCAATTACAGCTGTTCTCATAAATTTTGAAAATCTGGCAAAAGTTGACTGAGTAAATATTTGCTGATTCGATAAGCTTTGATTTGGCAGTGATAAACTTTTGCAGCTATTATTATTATTTATAAGACACCTGAAGAATTTTCATATGACTAAAATATCCTCTGTTTCATTTAGTAAATTATTTAGCACTTCTGAAATTACTTTGCTATCTTCAGACTAAAGGTTCAGAGACAGCAATATAGTTTCTGAGAAGTTAAGCAATTTAACAAATGAAACAGAGGATATTTCAGTTATCTAAAAATTCTTCAGGTGTTCCAAAAATAATAATAATAGCTGTGATTTGAATGCAATTATATCTAAATCAAAAGTTTATCATTGCTGAATCAAAGCTTATCGAATTGGCAAATATTTGGTCAATCATTATTTGTTAGATTTTCTAGAATTTATAAGAACAGCTGTAATTACAGCTGTTATTTAAATTTTGAAAAATCTAGCAAAAATCAACTTACTGAATATTTGCCAATTTGATAAGCTTTGATTCAGCAGTAATAAACTTTTGATTTGAATGTAATCACATTTGAATCAAAAATTTATCACTGCTAAATCAAAGCTTATCAAATTAGCAAATATTCGGTTAGTCAATTTTTGTCAAATTTTCTAGAATTTATGAAAACAACTATAAAATTATGTATAATTCAAGTTTAAAGAGGATAATAACGATCAAAAAGATTTGCTTATAATCATATGAACACTTTGTCTCTTATAAATTAGAGATTTTAAATAATTTATCAAAGAAGTAAAAAATTCGAATAGAAAAAAATGTAATGCAAAAACAACAGAATAAATCAGGAAATATCTACAAAAAACTATTTATATTTTTCAAAAAATTATTAAAAATTTGGCATTCTCCAAAAATTTTTCTAATACTCTTGACTAGTTATATCTGCTTTGGTCTTTTCTAGTTTGCTCTGCTTTGTTGTATCATAGCAAAAGCAAACCAACTATACAATGCTGTACAGTCGACTCTGGTTAATCTGAACCTCTCTAAACTGAATACTTAATAAATTCTCTGAGAACTGAATGAAAAACTTTAGAACATTTGTAAATTTGATTATAAAGTTTGGATTAGCAATATATAACTCTTTGAGAACTAAACTTTTAAAAATTTTTACATATAAAAATCCTTAAGTACATTTTTTTGTGGAATAAACAGAGTAGACTGTATACAGTTAATCTCAGCCATTTTTTTTACCAAAAATAGATAATAATAAACTGGTAAAAGCAAAAACTTCAAATTCACATTTCACCAAACTTAGATTACTATATATGTATAAGGGTTGTCTAAAGCTAGTGCCTTACAAACTTACCTGATATGTGTCCCTAATTATTTCAGACAAACTAACAAAGACAAAAACATGAAAATATAAAAAATGGCTATTCAAACTGGTCTTGATGCACTAAGTAAAAGTGTTGATAATGCGATTTTACTATATATCTACTAACCTCCTAATCTATGTTTAAATCTAAACTAATATTAATTAAAAATTGAAAAACCAGAATGTGTTAGGCTTTAGACACCTCCATATGTATACCTAACACCTTGCTTATAATCGTACGAATGCTTCACTTCTTATAAAGTAGAACTTTAGATTATCAATTTATTAGGATGATAAAAAGTTTGAATAAAAAAAAAGCTGTAAAGTAGAAAATAACGAAATTGGTTATAATATATATATATAACCGAAACACAGTATTGCTAATTTTGTTCTAACCTAACAGATTTGCAGTATTAAGTGAAAAAATGTCTAAAAAATGATATCCATCATAACGCAAGGTTGAAAGCATTGTATATCGTCTATGGCCTATTTTCTTATACTTATAGTGTTTTAACCAAACAGTTAAAATTTGACCGGTCTTGTCCAAGAACTTGAAAACTGTAAATAAAATTCATGCTCTTTATTTGTAAAAAAATATCAAACTGTTTAGAAAAATAAGTTATTTTGTTGTGTATCTTACAATCAATTTGCTATTTTTTTCTGACCAATTTTTTTCACTTTCGAATTTTTTACCGCACAGATAAACTGATAATCTATGATATGCGAAATGTTCATACAATTTCTAAGAGAAGGTATTTAATTATTTACGTTACATTATTCTTGTAATATTACCTTCTTTATTAAGTTATTTATGTTACATTATTCTTGTAAAATTACCTTCTTTATTAAGTTATTTATGTTACATTATTCTTGTAAGATTACCTTCCTTATTATTGTCGCAGATCATAATTTAAAATGAAATCTACATTTTCTACTCAACCTGTTAACCTTCTAAACCCACTTATACTTGTTTATTTTAACTTTACTTTAAAACTAACCTCTAACCCTAACCCCTATCCTTAAAAAATGCATCTCAAAAAATTGTATTTTTCGAGATTTTATATTATAATCTCATTTTGATCTGGATTTCATTATGATCCGCCACAGTTATTACTAT
>CAJVPZ010002922.1:0-11679 GCA_910592135.1 Racocetra fulgida | reverse complement strand
ACACATATTCTCCAAGTATCTTTTTTTGCTGTCTATGGATTATATATAGAAATTTTGTAACCAATTAAATTTAGTTTCATGATTTGATTCTAGAAAATCACTAATGTAGATCATTTCTATATTGGGAAATGCCAAATTTGGAAAAACACCAGACTGTACTAGCAGAATTTGTCCGTCTGTCCGCCCACGTGACCAATCACATAAATGATTTGACAATCTTGATGATCTGCACATAGCTCTAAGCAGAATTTTGTCTGTCCGCCCAAGGGACCAATCATATAAATGATTGGACAATTTTTTTTATTCGCTTCGGACTTACAACAGTACCTGTTTCCTAGTATAAAACTCGATTTTTTTTATATAATTGTTAAGCAAGATAAAATTCATAAAAATTTATCAAAAAAAATTTTTATTAACTTAATAGATAAATTCATTTTATAAATTCATTTCATAAATTCATTTCATAAATTCATTTCATAAATTCATTTCATAAATTCATTTCATAAATTCATTTTATAAATTTATTTTATTTAATATTCATTTTATAAATTCATTTTATTTATAAATTCATTTTATGGCCTCACCTTTGAAGATTAAAAAAAAAATAAATTCATTTTATAAATTCATTTTATAAATTCATTTTATAAATTCATTCATTTTATAAATTCATTTCATAAATTCATTTCATAAATTGGGAGATTTTTTCTAAGTAAAAGTTTTTAAACTTTAAATTACTGCGCTTTTCAAATTACTGTGTCCACTGATTTCCATACACCACCGAAAATCAGAAATCTAGAATAAATGCAAATCTGTGATTGGTTGAAAATAATTTTTAGCCAATCACGTATTGGCATTTTTTCTAGATTTCTAATTCCCAGTGTGATGTATGAAAATCAGTGGACACAGCAATTTGAAAAGCGCAGTACTAATACGAGTTTTAATCATCATTATTGGATTTGTGAACCTTAATAGAAAGCATAGTAATAATTATTTTATTTTTAATTCCGATAATTTAAGGCGGAATGAATACTTTCTTTTAGGGAGTATATAATAGCACTATAGTGATCACAACCACGTTGAGAAATGATTCCATGTACAGTCTATCATCGGAGGTTTTATTTTCACTTGATATTTCTTTTAAGCTGGATGGAGGGGCGACTTTTTATATTATTTTAGAAATCAAATGTATCATACTACAATTAATGAAAAACATTTATTTTATGCATTTCCGTCAACATTTATAATCAAGCTAATTATACATTAAACTTAGTTTAGGTTTAATAAATATATAATATATAATTCAAGACCCATGTTATTGTTTTTCTTTTTTGCCAGTTTTATAAAACGCAACCAAATGTGAAAAGCATGACAGAACTTCTATTTTATTGGCTGCAAATATGCAGTCTGTCGATCAAGACTATTTAATTGTGATTGGTTAGTTAAATTAGGGTAGCTGCGCGACGCGGTCGCGCTTAAACCAGGAACGTGATATATTTAGATATTTTTGAAATATATCTTGTTTTCAACTTTTTAGGCTTTAATTATTATTTTTCAAATTTATGACTTTAATTTAATGATACGGGTTGATGAAAAAATCGTGGGCCGGGGTCAATCCTAAAAAAGCTCAGGCCGGTCGACCTTTTTGCTAGTGTAATTTTTTTCTGATCAAAATCAGTCAACATTTCTATATTAAACGTGCAAAAGGCCATCAGGTAGTTTCTTGTCGAATTCTTATGATATTAAACGATTTGATTTTTATTTTTTTTGTTGAAAAATTTAGACACGTTAAAAAAAAACATATAAAAATCTATTCGTTGTTATTACAAGCTCTACCTTTGACAATTATATTATTTCACTACAACAATGCTACTGAAACTAAATTTATAACAACCAAATTTTCCTATAAATTTTAAGTACATAAAAAAACCATCAAAGAGATTTCCATATAGCTGCAAAGAGAATCAGTTTTACATGACATGAAAGCCGCTTATTTCAACAAAAGCAGTCTTGCATTAAAGTTTAGCTGTGGAGCCTGCAACCTATTTAACGAAGTTTCTTGCACAACTACTATAAACATGGAGTCTAAACTATCCTTACACTCCTATTGCATCCGATGTGCCTAACTGTTAAGGTCCTTGCACTCCTACTGCATCTGCAGAGCCTAACTGGTTAGGCCCTTGCACTGCTACTGCGGCCTCGGAGCTAATTGCTACAAAAACAAGGTCTTTGCAGTCGCGGAGACTGACTTTGCTCACCAATACATTTCGCCGAAAAACCAGCCGCCAAGGACTAGCATATTGTTAAGTAACTGAAAAAAGAACAATAGAGCCGTTTCCTGCGAGGTGAACGATAGCAAAGAGATTTCAGCTGTTACTAATTAATTAGGGTAGCTGCATAGCATGTGATGCGGCGCAGGACCAGTACGCTGTTTTGAAAAGCTTAAGGAAATCAATTTACCTATACTCTTTTTTTTTTTTTGTTTTCTTCTATTATTAGTTTCTATTTCTTTTTTCTAGAAATGCTTTAGTAGAATTAGACCCATAACTTTTCCAACGCAACTTATACTTTCTCAACGTGCAAATTCGATTATTCGAATTAATTTTACCAAGTAAATTAAATCAGATTATAATAACTATATTACCGATTCTCTGTAACTATAATTATGAAGATAATGAAAATAATATGTGATGAAAAATGAAACTCAAGCTCAAAAAAGAAACAAAAGGTAAAATTTCACTGACAAGTTTTTTTAAAAATTGCACTAACCTTAATTCTACCTGACCCTAACAATTATAAGATCCACCTCATATTACTGACTCATTTCGTAGACACAATACTCCACCGACAATCAATTTACCGACAAGCTTACAGCTGTTTTCATAAATTCTGGGACACCTAAAAATTTTCTCGTTTCCGAAACCTCTTCGATCTTGTTCTAAGAATCATTAAACTTTTCGGAAACTATTTTGCTGTCACTGTATCGAAGTTTCAAGGACAGCGAAGTTGCTTTCGAAAAGTTAGGTGATTCTTAGAATGAGATCGAAGAAGCTTCGGAAATGGTAAAATTTTAGGTGTCCCATAATTTATGAAAACAGCTGTAATTCACCGACAAGCTTAATTCACCGACACTCAATTCACTGACAAGCTTAATTTACTAACCTTAACCATAATTCTGGTATAATTACTTTGTCGGTGAATTAATTGTTGGTGAATTGAATGTCGGTGAATGAGCTTGTCGGTGAAATATGACTGTTTTCATAAATTTCGGGGCACCTAAAAATTTTCTTGTTTCCCGAAACCTTTTCGATCCCGTTCTAAGAATTACTTAACTTTTCGAAAACTACTTCGTTGACCTTGAGACTATGGAGACAGCGAAGTGGTTTCTGAAAAGTTTGGTGATTCTTAGAACAGGATCGAAAAGGTTTCGGGAAACAAGAAAAGTTTTAGGTGTCCCAGAATTTATGAAAACAGCTGTAAGTGTCAGCGAAATGAACATGTCGATGAATTGATTTTTGGTAAATGTTGTGTTTACGAAACAAGTGTTGGTGAAATGAGCAGGACCGACGATAACGACTGGAATCACTTTGTGAAATAACTGTCAGTAAATTAATTTTGTCAATAGTGTAAAAATTTGATCATTAGCGTTTGCATCATAATTAGATAAATTTCGAAATAATCAGTGATGTAAGCTTTGCATCATAATGAGTGATATAAATGCGGAATTATGTCATATTGTATGTAAAAATCTTAACTCTTTCTGAAAATGGATAGGATTTTTTCAAAATTTGCTAGGCCACGCCCAAAAAGTTGAACGCAACCATCCCTCTCACATTTCATGTGATCGTACTGGTACTAACGTATATCAGTTCGTCACGATCATATGCGATCATCATCTAACCAAGAAAAACCCGAGACAATGCAGCAAATCATTACAAAAACAGTCTATAAAAGGCTAAAGCGACAAATTAGTAGTCATGCGTGAGAAAACTGATCTCCAAAATTAGTGTCATGAGAAAATCGTGATCTGCACAAATGTTTAATCCAATCAGCTTTGAGATTTTGCCTTCGATTCACTAACGTTCCTGGTAATGTAGCAGTCATTACAAAACATTCTATAAAAGGTTAAAGCGACAAATCACTGATCATGCGTGAGAAAACTGATCTCCAAGATTAGTGTCACTATAAAAATCGTGATCTGTACAATCGTATAATCCAATCAACTTTAATGCCGCAAAACTTCGACAGAAATAGTAAGACATCTCATGGGAAAATTCCTGTCTTGTATTAGCATACATTATAATCCAATCAACTTTAAGATTTTGCCTTCGGTTTATTTGCCATTATTCTATACACTACGTATAACTACGTTCCTGGTATACGTATAACTACGTTCCTGGTATTTCTATATCTCAATATTCGATACAAGTTATATGTAATAAAAAAAAAAAAAAAAGTTTTATAAAAATTTTTTGTTGAAGTTGCGGTTTCGGTATGTTTCGCTGTGATAAAACGTTCGGTATATTCACTATGTCAAAGTTACATCATGGTTAATCTTTCTATAACCAAAGTTTCAGGAGCTTTACTGTGTTCAAGTTGCAGTAGCGGTCAAGTGCAAGTTGAAAGTTCACCGTGATCAAGATAAAATAACTGATCAAGTTTACTGTGGTAAGTAGTATGACTAGTCATCATTCAACTATCGATCTTCATTTAAGATAATTAATAAATTGATGTTTTTTTTTATTTAGAACGTCAAAAAAAAAAAAAAAAAAAATTTGATTAAATCGATTTTGGGTCTTTATGTAAATGAAAGTTAAAAACTTTGGCCCATGTTGTGTTACCAACTGCGGTAATACCAATGTTAGGTTTCGTGTTATAACAGAGCTTGCTTATGAGAAATGCCACAAAAATCAAATACTGCAAATGTACCCTTGTATTGAAGTAGGAAGGCAACTTTGCCATCCGCATTATTGTAAGCTAGTAGAGAATGTTAATTGTAGTCAAAGAAGAAGAGAACATATATTAGAACCAGCAGAAACTAGACTAAATAACATTGATGCAGGTAATCTAATTTTTTTTTAAAATGTATTTATTTTATAAAAAAATATTTTTACTAACAAATTAAATTTAAGGCTCATTATTGGCTTCGAATATAGAAGCGTTAACCAAAGTATTATACCGCCTACAATGTCAGGAATCTGCTAATTTAGAGTTGGACCCTACAAGATTTGAGAATATGATTGAACAATACGATCCTCAACTTCAGGGTTTTTTTAAATTTATGACAAACTTAATAATTCCTAAAGAACGTTCTGCGCACAATATAAATGAGGCCAAAAAATCAATTGTAGGACTATATTACATGATTGCTGGATTACGAAATAAATTTGTTAATAAACATAAATTGGAAGTTGGTTTGTATCTAATGGTGTCAGGAGCAACATGGAATGCAATTGATACGATGTCAAGGCTTGGTTACTCTGTTTGTGCTAAAACGGTAAAAAATTTTCGAAAAAAGATTTGAGATGAACATGTAAAAAAAATCAAAGAGCATTTTATTAAACATGTAATTTATTTGTAATTTAATAAATTAATTTTTATTAAAATTTACTATATATTTAAATTTTTTTTTATTTTTTTTTGTTAAATTAGAAAAACTGTTTCTATGTATATAATATCGATGATTATCATGCTATTCACGAAATCTGGTATTACGATCGTCCTTAGAAATTTTCGCCACTTGACTTGACGATCGTCAAATGATTAACTACCGTGGCAATAACTTAAACTCGCCATCCCTGTGGCTTCTATACCTAAACGATCTTCCCTTTTAAAGATCGTATTTCTGAACATTTCTTTTCTTTTTTTGTTTACCCATTTCTTCTGCTGTCAATATCTTTTTTTAGTATATCATTATTATTATTATTATTTTTATCATTCTATTTTCATTATAGCTATATTCCGATTATTGTTATTCCATAAATAGTTAGTTATCTTATATATTTATTGTGATCATATCACGATTAAGATCGTTGTACACCGAGAAAATACTTACCAGTTTCAGCGTCATGATTGATAGATCCATGCTTTTCCCTTTTTAGTATACAATGGACTCATTATCGTTACTTCCTATTATAGTATGTGTATTTAGTGGGGTTTGTTGGACGAAGAGGACGGAGGTATTGCCGTTGCTCGAGTATAGGATATATGAAGGAGGGAAATTGTGTAATTTCCTCAATGACTTGGTATTGTTCGCATATTGTTGTTATCGAGTTGGTTATCGTAGATAGTAAAAAGGAAAGTTGTCCTGTATGACAGTTTGATGCTGCGGGAATCTTCACATATATTTAAGCCCATCGTTTTTGCCCCAATAAAGTTTTTCTCAGACTTCGATCTCTTATATACTTGACTTGGTATAATTAAAAATCATCGAATTCTCACCCTTGTACCCTGATTACCTTATCGTGAATACATCTTCGCAGCATTATCTTTGATCATTTATCATGAATTTACCTTCACGGCTTTATTGAAATTCTTATTTTATTGTTATTTACATGTGCCCCATGCTTGACACTATTATTAAAATTACTTAGAAATAACTCATATCATTATTAATTCCGGTTTAATCAATTAAATTATCATACTAAATATAACTTTATTATATTACTCCTTTAGTATTATACATCGTATATACATCCTGATATCCCTATCATTAAGACAGCTTAATGACCCCACATATCTATTTACCCTATCTTAAAATTATTATAATAATAACTAATCACCTATTGTTATCCCTACCTTATTACTCTTCGTTAACTATCGCTGAACTAATATTGGCACCCACTTACTGACACTCTCCTGATCCGATAGTAACATTTGGTGCTGATTGTGTGGAATTCACGCTGTTAGTTTTCAGCTTTGTATGAATAATTTTGAACAGCACCTTAGAAATAATAGAGAACATGACTGTCACCACTATTTGTTCAGAAAACACACCAAGCTATCGATTACTTAACTTGCTATTATCGCGATGATTCTTGTTCTGTCTGTTACCCTCCTACTGATCTCTCTCTTCAGTTTTACAACTTCTGGGCTTGGTTCAGTACTTTTCAACTGGCTATTTCATTTTCTCAACATTCCGTTCGATGATTTGAGAAGTTTAATGTCTTTGATATAGGAAACCTTCCCGATAGATTAGTTAGTTCTTTTATCTTCAGCTTTCGTTATAGCGAACAACCCAACGACTTTTCTACCCTCTTAAACGAATTTTTAACCACCTACCAAGAAACTAACAGGTTTAATACTGACCCTTTTTATGAAACCTATGACGCCAACGAAACCCTTGAAGGAGATCTAATGGCTCAAAATAACAACCAATTTGACGCTCCTCTTTTAATTGACCCTGACAACAATGGCAATGAACACCAAGATGACCAACGCGGGGACCAGGCCAATCTTAATCCTCAGATTGACCCCATGACCCTTTTGGCCCATCAATTCAGTAATCTCGTCCTTCAGATGCAAAACAACCCTGCACCTCAAATCAACATTTTCGCAATTAACCTCCCACTCAAAACCACGAACTCAATTTGGTTTCATACCCTGACTTCTCTGGTGGCGAACAAGACCCTATTACGTGGCTAGAGGATGTCGAGAAGGCCTTTGAAGCAAACCAGGTCCAAGACAATCGTAAGATCCCTGTAGTAATCTCACATTTGAAGAGCACGGCGGCCACCTGGTGGGTAGCAGCCAAAACCATTCGACCCCCTATCAATCGATAGAATGATCCCCACCATGCAGGACAAAGCTTTCGCCCTACTTCATAGCTCAATTCAGAACCCCCGCCCTTGAGAGCAAATGGTTTGCTCAACTAACTCAAAGAAAACAAGGCCTCACCGAGAATGTCGATTCTTACCATGTAACTATCGAAGAACTCATCTGATGAGTAGAGGTAGGAGGACATCGTTACCCAGGCATGGCAAAGGCCCAAATGTTTATTAATGGTCTTAAACCGGAACTTTCTACCGCCGTTGCTCCTTTTATGCCTAAAACCCTAAGTGCCGCCTACGAACGTGCTAAAGCCTTTAAAAATTCCTTCAAACAAAATCTGCTATACTATAACCCTTACTTGACAACTTCTCTACATTCATCTCCCTATCTGGTTTCTTACTCTGCCGTTTCAACTTCATCATCCCTAATTCAATCCTAGTTAATCCTTCAGTATCTACTCCTTCAACCATCTCCTCGCCAATATCTCATTCCACCAAAACTGAAGACGTTCTGGTAAAGTTGACAGAGGCCATCACCACCATGATGACGAAGTTCCAGGACACTAAGAGCCCCTCGTCGTAATTTCAACAGCTGGAATAATACTCCTCGATATCCGTGTAGTCACTGTGGACAAGTAGGTCACAATGCCAGAACTTGTCCTAATCCCTTGCCCAGTAATAATGATGGTAACGTGGCTACTGGAAGTAATGCCATTCCCCTTGAAAGATCTAATGCCACCTGAACCAACCCCCAGTTAATAATAATTCTGATACCCCTAACCGAGTGGGAGGATCTGATGCCCAAACATTTCTGAACCTTACGTTGACGAGGATGATCTCCTGTTTCTTCCGGCTGAAGAATCTGCGAAAATGGTTCGTTCCACTCGCACCAAAAGACAACGTGTTGAAGATTTGACTCTTGGAGAACTTCTTGAAGAGGAACGGGCTGGGGACCAAGAAGAGATTTCGGAAGTTGAGTGGGAAGCCAGAAGAAAAGTCGCCACAGCGTCTAAGCACAAGAAGGAGGTGCAAGCAGCCGAAGAGAATTCACTCCAAATTTCCACTCTAATCCCCCAGTACTCCATTATTTCCAATATTCGTGATAAAGCTGCCAATATCACGTTTGGTCAACTTTTACAGATGGTTCCTTCTTATCAGGTTGACTTAGCTAAAAGCCTCTGCAAGACCAATACCCTAAGAGAAGAACCTGTGTTATGGTTAATTTGCAGCCCTCTCCTAGGTCAACCACCCTAGATCGTGACGTCCATATCCATGATAAGATCATTCCTCTCATTGTCGACAGCGGTTTCTCCGGAAGTGTTGCGTCGTCCTATTTGCTTGGCAAATTGGGTATCAAAGTAGAAAGACCTTCCACTGTCAACATGGTCAACGTTCATGGTCGTAGTAAAAGAGCCCTGGGAGAAATCTCCAACTTCACCTTTTCTGTTGGAGGAGTGATTGTCCCTGTCGACATGGTCGTTACAGATGCTGCGTCTTATCAAGCTATCATTGGTAATGACTGGTTATCTAAGATAAACCTAACATAAATTACACCAGCTCCGAGATGACATTCCATTGGAATGATCGGGAAGTCATAGTCCCCGTCGAATTCTGAAGGCTTCAACATACCCAGATTCAAGATGACCATCCCACTAGAACCGAAGTCCAAAAAGCCGACAATGATGAAACTGAGGAATCAGGAACAGAGGAAGAGTCTGAGAGTGAGTTTGAAGAATAGAAGGAATTAGAGGATCGCCTTTTTGGATTTTCTGAAGATGAAAAGACACTTTTTCAATATCGTTGTAATGATGATGAAGCACCAACTGAAATTGCTGATGACACCGATGATAAGACCATGAGGCCGCAGTATAATATTAAACCAGAAGGACGAGGAGTGGGTTAGGCATGGTGGAACATGAATAGTGCTGATGACTATGAACTAGGAGATGATGAAAGTCCCCTTGATTTCAACAGTGATGATCCTGAACCCGATCATGAGTACTATTTTGACGAAGTTGAGGAGTCTCGCCAGGACTTAGAGTTAGATATAGGGGATCTTTGGGACGATGATCATGACAGAATAGAAGGATTGCTTTTTAACAATAACGACCTTTTTGCTTGGGAGCCCCACAATTTAGGACGTACCAGCCTTGTTACCTATACCATTAATACCAGCGATGCCCTACCCATACGACAACGATACTACTACACTTCCCCTAAGGAACGATAATTTTTGGAGGAAGAAATCAACCGTATACTTGAAAACAAAATCATCCAACTATCACATAGCCCTTGGACATCTCCTATAGTACTTGTCAAGCAGAAGAATAAGACTAGGTTCTGTATTGACTACTGGCGTTTAAACAGCATCACTAAAAAAGACAGCTACCCTCTTCCATGAATCGACGACTTGCTGAATAACCTTCGCCATTAATCTTTCTACACTTCACTCGATCTTGCTAATGAATATTGGCAGATCGAGATGGACTCCGCTGACAAAGAAAAGACTGCCTTCACCTCTCAATTCGGCATCTTCGAATTCAATGTTATGCCATTCGGTCTCCCAATGCCCCTGCCACATTCCAATGGCTCATGGATTGAATTTTTCACGGTATTATTGGGGAATTCGTTGTCGTCTATTTAGACAACATCAATATCTTCTCGTCCACATTCGATGACCACCTCCAACACCTCACTGAAGTGTTTAATAGGCTTCAGAAAGCGGGATTGAAATTGAACCCCAAAAAGTGTCATTTCACCAAGGATGAACTTAAATTCCTTGGCTACGTTGTCAACGGAAAGGGAATTTCTACTGGTCCTCAGAAGGTGGAAATTGTCAAGAACTTCCCCATCCCTACTAATCTCCGTCAGCTCTACAGATTCATCAGCTTGGCTTCTTACTACTATCGATTAATCCAGGACTTTTCAAAAATCGCTGCCCTTTTAATGTCTTGTTAAAAAAAGACACCAAGTACATCTGGACCCCTGAACATCATGTCGCTTTGATACCCTCAAAACCAAACTTATCACTGCCCCATCTTAGCTTATTCTGATTTCTTAAGGGATTTTCTACTTTTCACCGATGCCTCTGGAACAGCGTTGGGTGCAATTTTATCTCAAAAGAACTCACAGGGGAGAGAACGGGTTATTCATTATGCAAGTAGAACTATGACCAAGTCGGAAAGAAATTATTCAGTGACCGAACAGAAATGTTTAGCCATTATCTGGTCCGTTTCATACTTCCGGCAATATCTTCATGGATCCTATTTCACTTTGATTACGAATCATTCGGCCCTTACATATTTATTACGTTATTGCCTACCAAGAAGACGTCTTGCTCACTAGATCTTAGCTCTTCAGGAATACGAGTTTGTGATAATTCATCATTCGGGAAAGCAACATCTGAACGCTGACAGCCTTTCTCGACTTGTACAATCTTCTAAAGTTTGAGACAAAAAGAAAAGTCACCTTTGTTATCAATGTCATCGTCAAGGGCATTATGCCAGTGAATATTTTTCTGCTTATGTAATAAAGACCGATCAAAATTTTCCCACCAACATCGACGAACTTCTTAAATTCTGACTAGTTATCTTTTCCCACTTCATCTTTTTAATTCTAACTAATTTACTATTAGCATTTTTTTCAAAACTTTTTAAATTCACTTTTAAGATTTTCGCAAGTATGGACTCTATACAATACCAGAACTTTGTCAATTATCTCAACAACCCCAACAATAAAAATAATCTGTGGCAAACCCGTCTCCAGCAGCGAACTCGACACTTTGTCGTTGTCAACAATCAACTGTTCATATATCCTCATCAAACCCTTCATCGTTTACAAAAAGTATTACTACCCCATGAAGTAAAGCCCGTCCTGTTTAGTATGCATTCTGATCCCCTATCCAGACATTTTA
>CAJVPZ010002921.1:0-11680 GCA_910592135.1 Racocetra fulgida | reverse complement strand
CTAAAATATAAACTATAAATTATAAAGTATTGTTCTACAAAACTATTAGTATAATATTATAAAGTTACTCTGTAATAGCTTTTTCTGGCTTTAGAAATTTGCTTTGCAAATTTAATTTTTAAAATAATTTATAGTATTTTTAAATTATATACCAGTATCTAGAAATTAATTATATGCTAAATTTAATCAAGTATTCTGCATAAAATTGTATTACTATTTGATTTTCCTTATATTTTCTCTCTTTAAAAATAGTGAATATCCTATGAGCTTATCAATTTATCAAATGTTTCTTATTTCTTTGTGCCAAGTTTCCTTATTAGATAATCAATTTTTTTATATTAATCTAATTTGTTCTATTTTATTTAATATTGTTTTGTTTCCTTATTGATAATTTCTTTGTTCTATTTTTATATCTTCTAATTGATAGTTATCTAATATCTGTTATTTGTTGTAGCTAGTTGTTTATAGATTTTTTTTAATTAAAATTTTGCTACTTCTGACTTTTAGTTTTTAGCTTCTTTCTTTTACCTTCTTTCCTTTATTACTTCTATATTTTAATCTTTTTGTTTCTTTTGTTAATACTGTAGTTTGTTGTTTAAAAACTTTCTTGTTGAAAACCTTTTTGCTTGTCCTTTAGTTAGTTGTTCAAAGGTATATATACTTTTCAGACTATATGCTCAGTCCCATCTAATCTAGACATTTAGGAGATCAGCTAGTTATCTACTTTAGTATGCTGTATATTCGGTCTAAGTAGATATTTTCTATTTATATTTTTCTCTTTTACTTTCAATACTTGTAGTCTCTTATGCGAGTAAGTTAAGAACTTATTTTTATTGATATTGCAAATAATAGACCTGCTTGTTATATTCTTGAGATAAGCATCTTGTCAATATTTTTTATAATATCATTTTTAGTATATATATTTAGAGACAAGTAGTTTCTAATTAAGTTTTGTCTTTAGATGCCCAGAAAAAAAAAAGATAATCGATCTATAGTTGTTTAATTGCTCTCTACAACTAAGTTTAAAATTTAGAAGTATAAGCGACAGCCAGAAATCTTCAGCCCTTTGAAGCAATCTGAGAAGAATATATTTGAAGAACCTAGTATCAGCAATTGTTTGTCAAACAGAATAGATTGCGAGTTCAAATCACAAATTTAGAGTGAAAAGAACAAAAGTTGCAGCAAAATATAAATAAACAAAATAGAAATTATTTCTGTAATATTTTGTAAATATTAATAAAATAAAATTTGAAATCTAATTCTATTAGTAATAAATGTAATAAATATTAAAAATTAATAAAATTTGAATAATAAAAAATAAAGTTATAACAAATAAATTTGTAATAATAGATAAATATAAATAAAGTTAATAAAAATATAAGTTTCTAATTTAATAAATAAAAAGTAAAATTAACACTCTTTCTGATAATCACTTGGTCAACAACAATTTATTGAACTACAGTCAGCGATATAGGAAAGCGATATAGTGGATACAGCAATATTCTTGGTTTTGTGCTAAGCAAACTTGTTGTTGACAAAGCCTACAATATGTAAAACACTGAGGAGTAGACGTATAAGAATATTAGATGGGTTTGTGCCTTGAGTCAAAATTTTTTTTCTCGACAAACTCCTTCACATGTTCAGCATCCAAACTAAAAGGTTTATTCTAGAAGCAAGTAGAGCAAAATCTCTATGCAAGAATATAAGTAGATACTTGGAAACTAGACTATATAGTACAACTATAAAACTTACAAGAAGAAACTCACATATTCTCATTGACCCTCCACTTTTTTTTCAGAGAAAATTTTGTAAAAAAGTAGATAATTTAGCTTACCTCCTTCAAAAGATCGATATATTGTTTACTTATCAAATCATTTGGCATTGTTTACTTTTTATCTGTCACAATATACACATGAATTCAAATAGAACATAAACATCTGGATTACATGCTTCAGAAGTGACAACCTGAACAAACAATGCTTCAATACCAACTGTATGAATTTCTAACTTCTTTATGATGCCTGAAGCATGCTTTTGTTTATACTTCTAGAGAAGTTTAAACAAAAGAAACTGGAAAGCTTATAGTGCTAGAGTATAGTGCTGATATTGAAGAGCCTTTTTTCCTTTAGGTTTTCACTTAAATATACTAATTAGTTAAATTAAAGTAGAGACTAGTTTAGATAATAGTATACAATTTTTATAAAGCTCAACACAGGCTTATAATTATGACCATCCAATATGGGTGAAATATCTCACATTTTTCTTTTTTTTCACTTTCCTCTTACCTTTTATTTTCTTGTTTGTATCTTTTATATCTCTGTGTTTTTTTATATATATAGTTAGTTTTTCTTTTTTTTTTCACTTCTTTACGAGAAGATATTATCAGATTGGTGGTATCCTATTGTAAGGCAGTAGGTTGGATAAGCTCTCTGGTTAGGGTAATACCTTTTGATTTTATCTCGTCGGTGCGGCAGATTGCCGATAGGCACTCTTTGAAGCAGCCGTAGGATGTTAGGATCATAGTTTTAATGTTATAGTAATATACTTATAATTTTTCACGAGATTGAGACTTTATTAAATATCGATCACTAGCATGATCTTGCCTAAGTAGAAAAAAAAATAAATAAAAATAAAAAGTAAAATTGTATTGAAATAAGTTTGTAAAAATAAAATAAAATAATAATAAAGTTATAATAAAGAAAGCTATAACAAATAAAAGTATAACAAAAAACTCTTTCTAATGATCACTTGAATCAAGACTACACCAAACAGTTTGAAGATTCAAGGCTCTAAAAAGTCTGAAGATACCTGAGGTTCCTTATTGGTACTGTTATCGATGAAGACTTATACGTGAAACACCAAGAAGCTGAACATATATAGTTGGTTTGTACTTTGGATCAAGCTTTTCTTCTTGGTGAACTCTCTCGCATGTTCGGCATCTAAGCCAAAAGAGTTATTTTGGTAATAGTAGTGGTGAAAACCTCCTAACTCAAGTGTCTAAAGCTTTTTAGTTCTATGATGAATAACTGGAAACATCTTCTTTGTCTTGAGCTCTCACAAATACAGTATTTTTTTCCTTTCAATACTTTTGGTCATAATTTTTGACAAAAAGTGGAAAATTCAGCTTACTCCCTCCAAAAGATCAGCAATGTTTACTACTTTTATATCAGGAAAATCTGCATAATGACAAACAATATATATAAAATAGATGGTGCTGACGAATTTATTAACTAGATGAGTGTTCAGAAGAATACTTTATGTGCCGTATTGTTGAGGATATACAAGCATATGATTATTAGATAGAGCATATGGAGATTTTAAAATTCTTATACTTTTATATAAAGATATGAATTTAATTGAAAAAGTAAAGTAAAGTAAAACAAGATATACAGGCATCCTTTAGTCACCTGTATATAATTTTTAGCCTCTGGCACGAGTTATAGTGTATTTATTTTAGTTTTATATTTCTTGTCAAGACTCTTGCACTTAATAGTAGATCATAACTTTATATAATTAGAAATTTTTGTCTGGTTAGCAGGTTTTTTTCTTTTTAGTAATAGTTTCTTTTAGGTTTTAGTTTAGTTTTTTTTATATTCCTTAGTATTAGTATCTGTTTTCTTTGATGTATTAGTTTTATTTTTACCTCATTTTTCATTTTTTATTATTCTTTTTTTTTTCCTTTCATATAAAAAAGTATCATTAGTTTGGTGGCATTCTATTGTAGTGTGGAAATCTTGACAGGGCAAGCAACAGCCAGCCAAGAAATTTAGAGAAATAAGTTTGGAGTAAGTTCTGAATCTTTGGAGGAGGCCAAGTGTTGCTAGGCAGATTGCATCTGGGCAAAACACAGCAGTTTAATGGTTTACCCTGACTGCAAGTGGATATTACAGCATCTGCGAGGTATGCTGTAAGTAAGTTTACATTTTAGTTAGAACACTTATAGATTTAGATTTCTTATGCTATATAAGAATAAAAATCTGTTTCTATAATAAAGTAAGCAGGATTGTTGAAGAAAAAAAAAATTTAAAAGTATAACAAATAAAGTTATAACAATTAAGTTATAATAATTAAATTGTAATGAAAAGGTTGTAAATAAATTATAATGAATAAAGTTTTAACGAATAAAGTTATAACAGAAAGTTATAATAAATAATAATAAATAAATTGTAATAATAGATAATAACTAGTTTAAGTTCTGTTTCTTAAATAAAAATTCAATAAAAGTTGATAATAGTGTTCAATAAAAGATCAAATTTTGTTAAAATAAAATTGTTTAATAAAATTAACAAAATATTTAAATTTTATTAAAATAATATTGTTTGAAAATTTATATATTTCTAATAAGAAATATTTATAATATATTTTTAATTAAATTTATTAATACAACTTTTGTTATTAATAGTTATTGCAGTGCCTATGCCATCACTATAATCTGTCGGTAGATTGAGCAGTTCATAGTCAGGATTTAAACGCACAACCCACAAAAGCTACATATCACTTTACTACAACAGTAATTGTTTGATTTTCAAAATTTTTCTGTTTAAAATAGTTCTAGTTTCTTGTAAAGTATCAAATTAAAGTATTGAATTTTATGTGATCAAGTTGATACAATGCAGGGGTTAAGTATAGTATTTATCATTAAGTTTGTTGAAGTTTGTAAAACATTGAAATAATTCAACATTTATATCAGCAACAGTAATTACATTAATATCTAATCATGGTTTATACTTATCAAAAACAACACAAACAAGAAAGATTACTATATAGTCAAGGATTTTTCAAAATTCAAAGATCATTTTTAGAAAAATCTAAATCATGTGCTAATATGTGATTGCCGCTTAGTAATGCTTACTAATCCTTTTTTTATAAAGAAATTTGTGACCTTTCATCGATCTAGTACTACAATAAAGGTTAAGTCTAACCATCAAATTACATCTTTTTCAACATGTATTTTCAGAATCCATGTAGATCTCAAAGCCTTGACAAATTAGGTTTTCTTAAATTAAAGCTTAAATTACACATATTTTATATATTATTCACCAATGAGTTCAAAAGTAGAAGCCAAAACATTGCACTGTCTCTTTGCTTCTTTTGCTAACAAGCAGCTGATAAGTAATTTACTAAAGTATATAAATAAGTATAAACCTGACGAAGAGCAACAGTGACAAAATGTATCGGCTAACGCAGCAACAAAAAAGCTAAAGAATTAGCTAAGTATTTTACTGAATTAACTTCATTTCTTGAATCTTTAAAAAGTTACTCTTTATGTGAATGGCATTACAATCAGATTGTTGCTAAACCTTCTTTTATTAAACAATTTACAGACAAATCAAATTTAGATGAGAGTAAAAGAAAAAGAGTAAAGCTTTCTAATAAAAAAAGTTTTGCAGATTTTAGTGTTCAAGTTAATCTAACTTCCATCGATTTTGGTGCTCAAGTTATCCAACTTTCATCAATTTTAATGCTCAAGTTAATCCAACTTCTGTCGATTTTGGAATTCAAGCATCTTTACCAGATCTAATATATGAAAGTCTTTTAGGGCAGATTAGTAAGCTTGAAAGTGCTAATAAGCAATTATTAGCTGAAAATAAAGAGTTAAAAAAAAGGTTATATGAAAGATTTACTAACCAACAAGATCGTATTCAGTCTATTATATAAATTGTTGAAAAAGAGTGAAATAATTTGTATGAGAATATAATAAGTTTGATGAAAAATCAAGAGCAATTTTTTTTTGAATAGCCTCTTGCGATATTCTCCTTCCGAATGGCTTGCTGAATGAAATCTAGTTGTTGTAAAGTTTATAAAAACTTTTACTTGTAATGAAAATAAATAACAATCTGGAGAGAAGTATTTTAAAAGTGTCATAGCTGTTGATGCTATATATAAATCAAGGCACTTAAAATATGTTTCTGCAATCAATTTGGCCACTTCAGCAATTAAGTATTCATTAGCAAGATTGAGAACAATTGTGAATATCAACAATCATATTATTAGTTCTGGTATATGTTTTTTCTTATTATCTAATGATTTTTTTTTTTTTTTAATTTTATAAATACTTAAGGCATTTTATTATTTAGGCAGCTATTCAAAATTTACTAATTGGTTAGAAAATTTAGCTATAGAGCAGCACTGCTTCCTAAAGGTTTTTTATTTTTGGCCTTTAACAATGAACAAAAAGGCCAAAAAAATTATTTAGATCGTGGCCATAATACGGTTATATTTTATACCATTACAAGTTTTGTTGCTTTTAATTTTTCAAATAACTATATTTAGATTACAGATTCTTGGTTATATTCTGAACTTACCCAAAAGCAATATAAAGAATTATTTTATTTAATATCAGGTATAGAAAATGAAATTCATGAAGAACTTACTAATTATCTTTCAATTATTTTAGAAGAACTTTGTATTAAAAAAATCAAAAAACGAATGTAATTAATAACTTGATATGTAATTAAAGTTAAGCAGTTTGTATAAAAAAATGTTCAGTTTGTAATATCTCCAATATCGATAACAAGAAGTAGGTTTGTCCTATATGCTATAATAGATTACTGATAATTACTGAAATAAATCAGCAATCTGATGAATCATCTAATATAGTAAACACTAATAAAAAGTCTCTAGCTATTAATTCTTATATTTTTAGAGAATCAAGTAAGCAACATTCAGCTCATGAGATTTATATACCACAAGTATTTGTTCTCAATCCAATAGGAGTTAATCCTAATTCAATTGCTAATATTCGAAAAGTCTTTGAATATATTGAAGAAATTTCTGAAGTTAAGAAAAATAGTCGTAAATGGGTTGTAGTTACTTGTGATAGTGTACCGTATCATCATATACTAAAAATAAAAAAAGATTTTCCTTGGCTTATATTAATTCTAGGTGCTCTTTATGAAGAAATAAATATGCTAAAAGCATTTGTCGAGTTAAATTGAGATATTGATATAAAAGATTTTAGCCAATATCAAGGATATTGAACAGAGAATCAACTTCAGTTTTTCAAAAAGTGTTTTGATCATCATAAGTCATGAGATTCGGTATGTAATATATATAGGCATGCCATAGTCTCTAAGTTAATGTGGCCATATGTCATTTTTGAGGAAAATTCTTCTGTTAAAGGTTATCTAAAATGGACCTAAAATCAAACTAATTTTTTATTTAAATTGAAGTATAAGCAAATTTTTGTTTATTCGCAATCAATTATTAACTTTCACACTGGAGTTCGTTTTAATAAACCTTTACCAAGACTTGCAGCTAGATGAATATTTGTATCTATTTGGTTTGCTTAGTGTCATCCAATTTATCGATTAATCGAGATTTATGATGAAGAACAAATATTACATTTAAGATCTGAGATTTATAACTTAATTTAAGAAAGAATTGTAACCTCCCTCGATTTAAACTTTCGAATCAACATCAAGGCCATGATGCGATACTTGAAGAGATTAATAAATCTCTCAAGTCTTTAATTCCTCTGATATCTTCACAACAGCATTGGAAAATCGTGGCTTGTAATTATATAAAGTTTGTAAAGTTATATACTAATTTTTACAATTTAATAGGATTTTCTGAAAATGAAGCTTATGAACCTTGAATACATCCTAGTTATATTTCTGAATCATGTCAATTTCAAGCTCAAATAAAGAAATCTCAGTTTGTAAATCCAAATATTGATAATTGTATTTTTCAAAATATGAGTGAAGAATAGACGCTAAGTGAAAAAATGAAATAATTTAGTAAAATTGTGTATTTAAAGAGAATTGAGTTTATTAATGCAAAACTAATTAAAAAAATTTCATTAAATGTTTGGCATCCAATACCTATAATATATAAAGAGGCAGATTTTCAAAAAACTAACAGTTCTTTAACAAAATCACAAATTTTATCCATCATTAATTTTTTAATTTCTCTTTTAGGTAATGCAGATCAATTACATTTTCGAGGTTTGTCGAATAAGTCTTGTGATAACTTAATAAGTATTTATTAAGAAATTAGGAATATATTAGCTAACAATGGCATTAATACTAATAATGAAGTGTAAAACGGATAAAGCATTTTTTTTATTATATTTTCTAAATTTATTTTTGAAAAATTATAGTAAGAAAAATTTTATTTTTGTATAGATTTAATATTGAGCAGTAAAGCGCGATATTGTTATTGTATAGGAGTATAGAAAGTGCAATAGAATTATATATAATTATACTGTAATAAACAAATGTAAATTCATATATAAAAATATTTTTAATAAAGATCAATTTAATAATAATTCAGTAATTGCAGAATATATAAGTTTTATATTAATTTGTGTTAAGTTAATTACTTCATAATTAATTTTAATTTTGGCTTTTTAGAATCCTTTTGAGTTATATAAAAAACTAGACATGCGCTTAAAGTAATTATGTACATATATAAAACTTAAAATTTATATATCAGTACTGCAGTATATAGTATACAAATTTTATTTAATTTTTTTATTTATTTAGTATGATAATTAACAATTGAATTTTACACAACAACAATACAATTTTGTATTACTCAAAATAACATTTTGATAAAGAATGAAACAAGAACTGACCAATATAGAATTGAATGCCTATTCTAAATATTCAAATATCTAATAATTATTATACAGCTCTATTCTAATCAACGTAAAGAATATCTCTTATGAAGAATGAAATAATAACCACCAATGCAGAATTGAATACCTATTCTAAATACCCAATTTTTAATAAACATTATACTCCTCTACTCTAATCAACATAAAGAATATCTTTTATAAATGATCAGTATTAACAAATAACAACAATACAGTAACAGGAAAATAATGCTGTTAGTAAGATCGTTAACAAGACAGCAAGAGTTATAAAAAATGATCACTTGGGTACTTCAGTACAGCAGTACTTGCTTAAAACTGGGCCTGATAATACTAATCCAGTAATCCATTCTGGGAAATAATATTAACTACAGATCATAAAACTAGAAGGCTTAAGCTAATTAAGCTTTAATACTGTAGTATTTTTGGTATTAGGTTGGTAATTCTTTAACTCTTACATTGCAACAGCAATAGGATATAATCTAGTAAATGAGTAGCCCGAAACTCATATATAAGCACACACAAGTAAATTTTTTGTATTAGTAATAATTAGACAGCAAGCAATATAATATTAGAACAATGCTATAGTTATATATATATACGTATATGCTTTTATTGCATTAAATTTTAAAAGTTTTTACTATTTAACGTTAAAACTGTAAAAGAATCATATAATAGTATAATATATGCTCTTAATTTGATTGGTCAATCATTGTAGTATATAAAACAATCTGGAATAAAGTTTAGGATAATCTGAATGATAATTATTGCTAAATTAGATGCGATCATTGATCACTAAATTTTGAAAAATCCCTGACTGCTATATAGATATTCAAAGAGTAAATATTAAATTAATAATAAGAATAAAGTAATAGTAATAATAGTAATATTAATAATAAAATATTTATAATTATAAAAAAGAAACAAATAAAAATTAGTAAGAATAATATATATATAGAGTAATGATAATAATAATAATAATAATTAATTATTAGAGAAAATATATAGATTAACATTTGGAGGAGAAGAATGAGAAGTTGAATAAGAAGGTTAAGATAATGAAAGATCATAAAGATCAATAGAGACAGAAGTATTAGGAAAGTAGAAATATATTATCAGAGATGTTTAAGAAATTAATAAGAGAAAAAAAAGAAAAGAGAGTTCATTTATAAGTAAAAAAGGTGATAAGTAGAAAAAGAAATATGAAAAGTTATATAAACGAGTAAAAGATGAAGAGTGGTTGAAAAGAAAAAAAAAAACCAATTGATCAAAAGTGGTATTGGGGTTTTCATTTGAAGAAATAGATTACAAAGTTGAAGAAAGAAAAAAAGATTTTAAAAAAGGAGTTGTAAAAAGAAATAGAAGAAAATAATTTGTTTTGATGATAACAGATAGATGATTAGATGAAGAAGAAAAATATTTTAGAGAAGAAGAAGAAGATTTTTGAAAAAGAGAAAGAGATTTTAAATAATGAGAAAAATTTTTAAAAGCGAAAAATATAAGAAATATTATGATAAGACCAGGCCAAGTTAATTTTTTGGTTCTCATAACATCTAATTTTACATATTAACCTGCCAACCCGGATTTTTTTTTACAAATTAAAAAATTTATTAATTAAAAAATTTTATCTAAAAATCATGACCCGGAAACCCAGCAAAAAATTTTATAATAAAAAAATTTAATTGAAATATAATATGCATTATACTGTATATCAAAATCAAATATTTGTAATCAATTAAATTCCACATAATAAATGAATTTAAAAAAAGTAAATTCTTATTCGTCAGTTTGCTCTAAAGATGTTTTAATCAACAGGTTAAAATGTGTTAGAAATTAAATTTAATTAGCAAAAAGTTTTTAATTGATCAAATAAGCTTGTCATTAGGGTAATTTTATTATGTAAAAAAAAAATTTTAAATAGTTATCAAAATATTAAAGCAAATAAAGCATTGTTCGAGTGTTTTCATAAGACTTTCATTATCGGCACATTTTGTAAATTTCGATAAACTATTTAGAATCCTCTTTATCTTAGGGTATTCTCAAGCACTTCACTCGATGGATCGGAAGTAAAATTTTAATTAATCAGAAATTGAATAAATTAACTAAGCCATGTCGATGAACAAATCAGCGACACAACCCACCTTTTTTCTTCAAAAATTTATCATTGATAAAGTCATTTAAGCATTACTTCTACATTTTTTATATATCAAACATAGTAAACAATTAATTTTCAACATATTTCTAACCGGTTTAAAAAGATAACCACTTTATTTTTAATATTCGAAGCTTTTAAAACAAATAATCGATACATTAATATGAGCATAATAAATACAACAACCTTTTAACTATAATGAATACTGTTATTCCATTTTTCACTCATTTAAATTTAAAATCTCTCAGTAAAGAAGACCTAAAATACATATTATCATCAATTGTGATGCTTGAGCATCATCACGATTATAATTGATTTAGATGCTTGAGAACAGCCTTAATCTATCATTGCATTTGAGCATCACTACAATTATTAGAAAATCACGATAATAGTAATGCTTGAGCATATCTCAATAATATCATCAATTGTGATGCTAGAGCATCATTACGATTATAATCGATTTAGATGCTTGAGAACAGCCTTAATTTATTATTGCATTTGAGCATACTACAATTATTAGAGAATCATGATAATAGTAATGCTTGAGCATATCTCAATAATATCACCATTCATAATATTGTAAAATATTATGAAATAGTTAAATTAAGTCAATGCTTGTGCACTATTTCAATTACTATGAAATCGCATCTAATTTGATGCTTGAAAGTGTCTATTAATGCCTTGGAATTTAACTTCCAATAGTGCTTTTGACTTTTAAACATGCATTTTTAATATGATTTAGTCTCAACAGATTTTGCAATATAAATATGAGACCAGGTACAATTTTCCAAAAATTACAATATCCCCCAAAGATGCATAGTGATATATATTCTTTTTAAACATAAGATAGCAGCTACCCGGAAACCCAGCAAAAAATTTTATAATAAAAAAATTTAATTGAAATATAATATGCATTATACTGTATATCAAAA
>CAJVPZ010002920.1:0-11680 GCA_910592135.1 Racocetra fulgida | reverse complement strand
CCAATTAGATTTGTGTTTACTATGTAATCTGTTACACAAAAAAAATTGCCATGCATATCATATGATAAATGATCTACGTATACTCTACCCTTAAAAAGAAGATGACATGTAAACAAATCTAGCCAATCAGAAACCTGGGGTAAATTAGTAAAAACAAAATACAGACACCCCAGAACCCGAAAAATCTGATGTCACTTTATGTTCTTCGACTTCTACATAAAACGTAATTGCAAATCTAAAAATTATTTAAGGATCCAAAATTTCGCTTTCGTCTTTTTTTTTTTTTAAGAAAAAAACATTTAATAAAAAATTTAAAATTGCTATTATGAATCAACCTATAAATCAAGTAATTGGAGGTCAGCCTTTGCCACCTCAACACGTTGTTCCTGTAAATGCTTCCTTTGATAACCTAACTGTCGAACAAAAGTATGATATTTTAACTAAAGGTGTTCCGTTTTCTAGTAATGCTGGAGAACAGGAAACAGAAAATCAGGCAGTTCAATTCCCGGACGTTATTATTTCAGGATCACGCTTCTGATAAGAAATTTATTTTTTCATTAAAGAACTTTTAAAGAAATAAGCTTCTCTTTTTCCTTGGATATTTAATATCTACGTATTTACTTTTATATGTGCAATTGATCTTTCTAATCCTCAACTATATATTTTACTTTTATGCGAATTATAACTTAAGGTTAGAAATAGTAAACAGAAAAAACATTCATTATCCTACATTTTTATAATTTTCACTATCCTCACGAACATTATAAACATATACATCACATATCACATATTGCTTGTAGCAATTGGCAGACAAATTTGCCTACAAGACGTTCTACAAGACGTTTAAGAAATCATAATGTATTCTATTAAAACGATACTTATATATTTATATTTTGATTAAATAAAGTTGGTAAATTTGGCAAAATGTGTTTAATATAAATGCTAGTTAGTGCATTAACAGTTAATGACTTAATACTAATAGTGACCTAATAAAATCAAAAACAAAAGATATTTAGATATATGGGCTTCATTTTAGCAAAATTTTTGATGAAAATGTTGTGATTATTAAAATTAAGTAAACATTTGAGTATTTTCAGATAGTAAATAATCGGTTTGTCATTGTTTGATCAGTTGAATAATGGGTAAGGGTGAATTCGAAAGCAATCTTGCTAATAATTAAACATGTAGATATTGCAATATTCTATATACATAATTATGAATTCAAAGTAAGTTTAAAAGATTGTTTTGTAAAAATTATTTTGTAATAAATTTTAATAACAAATAATTCTCAATCATGATTGGCTAATTTTGAAGTTAAACCAAATTAATTAATATGCAATTCTATTTTAGTAGAGATCATACAATTTCATATAAATAATTAGATTAAATTTTATGAAATGTTATATTTAATTTTTTTTTTATAAGGTGTCTTTTGAGATCAAGCTTTATTAATGTTTTATTATTAACTACAAAGGTCTATATTTGATATTACAATGAAGGTATGATCTAGCCACATATATAACTTCAGGTTGCCTATTTAAATAGTCTACCTGAAGGTTCTATACTAGGTGCTATACTTGCAATTTACTTGAAGGTTACCTATTTAACCTTTCTAATTGTACATACCCATCAATCATTCTAAGCCAAATATACTTATATCAAGTATTTTTTACTAACTTATTTAAACTTAGTTATCTGGTTAGTTATCTATAAGTTCTGTAGCCTTTTTAGTAAAATACAACCAAGTAACAAGATCACTTAGTGTAGTGATTAACTTTTGCAAATATATATAGAGTAGATGTATAATTGTTTATTTAACTACACAGCAGAAGGCAAACAGTTTGAGATAGTAACAATATATAGAATAACTTTATTTTATACAAGAATACAGGATAAACCTTGCCTATAGGAATTACTCTATAGAAGGAATATTACATTTGCAAGAAGGGTATAAAGAGAACAGAGTCTAAGTAAAGTATAGAAATTTATGAATTGGCAGAAAGAGGAAAAGATACTCTTTATATATCTTTTTACTCATAGAGAGGATACACAATATATAGTAAATGAATAATACTTAGCAAAGAAAGAAATTGAAAAAGGTGATTGTATTAGGTGAAGTAGGTGAAGTAGGTAAATATAAATATTACTCATCATGTTTATATTTATTTATAGCTTGTGTGAAGGAATTAAATGATAATATTTTGTGTTTAAAACATTTAAGATTTGTATAAAGGAATTAGAAGTTCGTGTAAAGAAAGATGAATTTGTATACTTTCTTATATAACACTTTTGTGTAACTCAAAATATTATCTTGTATAATCTTGTATTATCTGAGATCATATAAGATCATATGACTATGCTATACTTCTAATAGGCAATTAAAATATTTCTATATTATTATTATATAATATTCTATTTAAATATATATAAACTAATATATAATAATATAATAAATATATCTAATATTTTAACTATATAAAAATATTAATATTTTAAATAATAATAACTAAAAATAACTAAATAATGGTTAATAAAATCTATACTAAAAATCTGCTTTGTAATAGTCTTTATAAATAGATATAGTAGCTGCTTTTCTAATTTTTTTATATCTTATATATTTTTAAATTAGGTTTAAAGAATCTATCTACTATAGTTAAAACTAATACTAGTTATTAGAGCTAATCATTAAACTATATATGGTACAGTAATTCTTGATTTTTCTGTTCTTACAAGATTTATTCTAATTTTAATATCTTTTTTTTTTTTTTAATGTTAAGGTGACTACTTAGAGGTTTGACACATTTATTAACTTTGGTTGCGAATTTCAAAGCAGTCACAGGACCACTCCTGACTTTGTTATATTAACGAGGATACATTCTAGCTATACCTATGTCTTTTAAGAATCTAATTAAGTAGTTCTCTATTACTAAGTACTATACTAGATGCTATATCTATAATCTACTATTACTTAAGTTATCCAATTAAACCCTCTGATCAACTTAGCGCCGTTGGATATTCTCCCTAAAGAGAAACTATTGCTAAGGCCCCTTAGGACTAATTTATCTTAGTGTTCGAAAACGAATTAAAAATCTTAGTTAATTTGAGATTGATCTGAATCTGATTCAAATCTGTAATTCGGATTGAATCTGGGAGTGATCCATACTAATCTGATAGTTTGTCACATATATTTGTTACAATATAAGTGACAAATTCGAATTTATTACATAACAAATTTGAATTTATCACTTATATTGTGGCACAAAGTGTAATATATTTGAATTTATCATGTGACAAATTCGAATTTATCATATAGAGCGATTATATAAAGACATGACCCTAAAATTAAGCCCAATCCTGCTCAATCAGAGCCCAATTCGACGTTTTAGGGGTCAAACCTAATTTGATGATTTGGATTCGCACAAATCTGAATCCGATCTATGCTAACTTTTTCGAACACTAATTTATCATCATAGTAAACCTACTAGAGCGGTCTATGTCCTAAACATGTATCACCTAAATTTTCAGTAACTTATACCTAGGCTGAGACCAAGTACTTGCAGTATCTCTCCATTACCGTTATCTACTCCTTGCCCTTGCAAAGTTCACCCAGACCCAGCACACACTTTACAGACTAACACTGACTTTTCTTCACCAACAGTATCCCAAACTCCCAATTCAGATAGCCCAAGAAGAGACTAGTAGGTGTTCCCTTGGTATTCCGATTGAATCATTTTTCCTTATTTATACAGAACTACTCCCGTATACTCATGGTCTGGTTGGTATTCTAATTCTAATATCTATATCTACCTTCTTTCTAATCTTTATATTGATCTCTTTCAAATTTTCAAACTAGTTAGTCTAGTTAAATTAATATAGATACCTTTGGTTTCTTTTCTTCAGTTTTTAATTTTATAGTATATACTTTTTTTCCAGTATAATTTTAGCAACCAGGTTAATGAATCTTTCTTATCTCAAGGTTATTATATCTGATTTTTAGAATTCTAGCTTTTGCAATATCTTTTTGCTCAAAATTTATATTAAATAGGTTTTAATTATTTTAGTTTTTGGTTTTGTTTGTATAATATCATATAATTTTATTTAAAGACTTCTATTCAAAATAGTATTATTAAGACTACAAGTAATATACCTAACCAATTATTAAATAAATTTACTAAAACAAAATTATTTTTTAAAATTATTGCTAGTGAGTTTTAAACTCTAGACCTGCTATTTGAGAATAATAATTTACTAACTACACTATCTTGTTATACTTTTTAATTCTATATTAATAAAGACTTATTTAGTATTAAAACTTAAATGCAATCTATTAACTTTATATTAGATTCTTAATTTACTAAAAATTTAATTCTTTTAATTATAAGTTATAGTAGCTATCTGTTTTGTTAAAAAGCCAAATAAAAAAAAATACTAAAACAAAAAAAAACAAAGATATAAAGAAATATAATAAAAATATAAACAAGAAAAAAAGTAAAGAAATATTAAAAACAAAGAAAAAAAAGTAAAAAAATTTAAGAACAAATGAAAAAAAATAAAGTTATAAAAGAATATAATAAAATATATAAACAAGAAAAACAAAGAAATTTGTCTATTTTGACATTACAGTATATTTATAAGTTTGTGAAAAGCTTTTAAAATTTATCTCTATTAAATAAACTAGTTTTTATTCTATATAGTATATGAAAGTTAAAAAACTAGTAAAAAAATTTTCATTAATTAAAGCAATATAAGAAGTCAGTATTCAATAATAGTCTTAAAGTATTATTTAATTAGATTGTTGTATTCAAAATACATATTTTAATATATTTGTTATTCTGTTATATTAATTTAAAAAATAGAAACAGAAAGTTTATCTAGATAAACAGAGAACAGAGCACAAGAATTGACCAAATTTAGATAAAAGATGATTTAATTAGTGGACTCTATAATGCAGATATCTAAGAAATAGACATCTTTACTGATAATAATTATGATGCAGTACTTGCAAAAATTGAATTAGAGCATCTAATATCTTCAGTTAGCTATATAAAACTAAAAAGAGAGAATTTTAATAGAACTGTCTTTCTATACAATGAAGCAACTAAAGAAAATTAGAATAACTATAGAACAGAGATAGAAAAAATTTTAAGAATAAGAAAACTTAATATAAAATCTTTCAAATTATAATTATCTTTCAGAAAAAAAAACTCAAGAGTTGTTAAATAAATCATGAGATTTGATTAACAAAAGTATATTATAATACACCTTCTCAAATCTGATAAGCATAATAGATACCTTTTGTATCAGTTTTAAGAAGTTATTAGGTTAAGATACTAATAACTTATTGATCATATGATTATAAATAAATATAATTAGTTAGATTATATTTATTATATAGGATTTTTTTGCTTTGAAAATCAAGTTATAAAACATAATAAATCATATATTATATATTTGATTTTTAATGCAAAGACTCTATATATCTACTTGGTTATATAATATTTAATTGAGCCAATCAAATTGATTTAAAATATTTAACAAACCTGATATTTTATAGATATCTGATCTTTTGAGTATCAGTTATTAAAAATAGCAGGTTATTGGGTTTGAATTATAGGACAGACATGGTATATCAATTTTTTATCAAATATAACAGGTTATCAGTTTTGACAAAATCAGTTTTGAAAAGTTATACTGTAATGGCAGCTTAAAAGATGGTCTAAAAAGAAAATTTTGAATATATTGACAACTAAAATAAACTAAAAAAAGAAATCCAAATTATTGCAATTCATAATCTATCTGAGTAGATAGATAAGCTTGGGTAAAAAAATATTAAACTACAGTATATAATTAAAGACATATAAGAGTTTGACAAGCAGATCAAATATATCAATTTCTGTATATTAAGGAGATCTAAAATTGTTGGATGCAAAAAATAATTGATGATCTGAAAGGTTGTGAAAAATTTTCAATAAAAGAAGAATAGAAGAACTTAAAAAGATTAGAAGAAAAGAAATAAACAAAAATATTGAATAAAGATGTCAAATGATAGATAAATAACAAAGAAAGATATTAATAAATCTATTCGATAAGCCAATTAGAAAAATTAAAATAGATAGACTTCTTGAAGAAAATAGTCTTATAAAAAGGTTGATTATTAAACCAGATAAAGTATTAGAGAACACAAATAAATATTTCAAAAATCAATTCAAAGTAAAAAATTTTCAAGAAGACTTAATAAATAAGGAATGAGCTAGAGTAAACAGTTCTAAGAAAAAAATATAAGAAGGCTAATATAACAGTCTTAATAAAAATGTTATAGAAATAAAATGATCTGAGATATTGACAGACTTTAAAAAGAATGTATCTCAGATATTATATATATATTAATTAAAGCAGCAAATGAGCAAGTATAAAAGGTATTCAGAGCTATTATGAATATATATTTAAAAACAGAAATGATTTCAAAAAAGTAAAAAATGTCTCAAATCTATCTAATATTAAAAGAAGAAGATTGGTATTACAATTTAAATAATGTTAAACTAATTGCATTACTAAAGATATTTTGTAAATATATAACCAAAATAGTTATTAAAAGATTTGCTAAAATCATCTTAGAAAAAGATATTTCAAGAGTTTGAATTTTGCTAGTCTTTTAGACAACTCAACAAAAGAACTAGTTCATATTCTAAATACAATTATAAAAAATACAAAAAATGATGAAAAAGAATTGTAGATTGTATTTCAAAATATAAAAAAAGCTTTTGATTAGTATCTCTTGAAAAAAATCAAGTTGTCTAAAATAATAATCAAACTTATACTTAATTTCTTTAAAAACTAATAATTCAAAATTATTACAAATTTAAATCTAACAAACTTTTTTAAGAGATAAAACAAGATAAAGTAATTTTATTATTAGTCTAAAAAATTTTTTATGATCTACTTCTAAAAGGAATTCAAGAATATATAGGGGTAAGTCAGTAGAAATAAGACAAATTTATCTAATAAATTTGTTACATTTCTACTAATTCATCTTATATAAAGCTAAAATATACAGTAAGCTATAAAATACTATTAATCTTAACTTAAGCTTTGTAATCAAAAATACTAAAGACAGGCAGTAGTAGCTTTTGCTGATGATATCACATAAATAGCAGAAAATAAAAAGTAGATGAAAAAAATACTCTTGATTGCATAAAAATTTTTAAAATGAATAATATTTAAATTTAAAATAAGGTGTCTATAGATTATTTTTCATATGATCTATAGTATATAACAAATTAAAATTTTATATAGATTACAAAATATATCTTTTATAAAACTTTTAGAATTGTGACTAATATTTATCAAATTTTTGTAATATTTAATAGGTACTACTATTTGCACTATAGTTTTTGCTATTTGTACTATTAGTTTGATCAAAGTTAGGATTAGTTCTAGTCAAATTAATAATATAAATAGCAAAAATTGTGATACAAATAGCAATTCTCTATTTAATTTAGAATCTTTTATTTATAGCAGTAAATTATGAATACTATATTTTTTAAAAAAATTTAAGAATATTTTATAAAATATGTAAGCAAATTTTGTCAACTTCACAACTTTGGTATTAAAAATTAATGATTACTAATCATTAGCAAAGCTTATTTTTTATATTGCTTATCTATTTTATAGAACATCCAAATTCAATTTTGTATATTGATAAAAAATCTTAGATAATTACAAATTTTCTTAGATTGTATAAAAATAACTAATTCTAATTAGTTAAATCTATTGTTTTGATAATTTTGATTAGTCAATTACATGATTTTCTATATAAATTTTAATTTGTTATATTGATCATATAAAAAATAATCTATGGATACTCTATTCTTAATGAAAAGAAAATAGTTAATTATGATAAACTCAAAAAATATTAAAAAAGAGAAGAAAATTTTTTTTAAAAAAGAGTAAATATATAAAGAAAGAAAAAATAAAATAACCAGATTTCTTGAGATCTGGTTAAATAGCAAGATGAAAGAGAAAGCAATTAAAATCAAGACAAAGAAAATTATATATTCAACATCTAAAGGCTTTATCAGTTAAATGTTATATATAAACAATATTTACATAATTTCTAAAGTATATTATATATTATAAACTACAAAGATGTTTAAGATATACATGCTAATGAAATTATTTTAGGTTTCAGATTACGAAATAAAATTTGAAGATGAAATTGTTTTTGACCTATTTTACTTAAAAGACAAAATTTTTTAACACTTTTTTTTTAAAGAGACGAAATTATAAGGAACATAACTACCTAAATTAGATTTGCTATTGCATATAAAAAATTTTAAATTGCTCTAATAGAGACAAAATAGGTGTTTTTGAAAACCTATTTTGGTGACATGTATAGTCTAAAAAAATAATCAATAATATATATATATCAATGCTACAAATAGCAAAAAACAAAATAAAGATAGCAAGATTAGTAAGAATGAATTTGATATATTATAAAAATTTAGACAATTATATTTTTTTGTAAAACTAGCTACTACTTAAGCAGATTACAAGTCTATATAATTATCTCAACTTAGCTGATCCTGAGAAGATTTTAATCAAAATAAAAATTGAAGAAGGATCTCTTTTTATCAATGTTTCAGAAAATAATTAGTATAAAGAAACTCTAGAATCATATTCAAAAATTTAGAGAACCAACTTAGTATGCCTAACAATATTGAGAGCAAAAAAACTAAATTTTACTTTAGTTTTAATAACACCAATCTTCTGAAATTCAATCAGAGTTAAAAGCTTTGCTTTATACTGAGGAAACTATTTACACTTCCAGTAGTTTATTGTCTCAAAAATGTCATTTATCGACTAACTACTAAATTTAAAATAAGAATAAATAATATGACAGCCACTTAAATTCCTTAAAAAAGAAACAAACAAAAGCAGAATAATTAAATAGTTTAAACAAATAGAAGAGTTAATATTAGAGAACCTCCAAAGCAGATATATTAAAACATAATATAGAATAGAGAGTAATAATAGGTGTTTTTTAAAAACTTACTTAGTCAATCTTTTAGCAAATAACTGAATTAAAGAGTAGATATTATAAAACTACTAAAGAATAAAGAAAGTCTAAAACTAATAGCTATGTAAATAATTTTTAAAACTCTAAAGAACATTTTACTAGAACACTAGAATCTAAATAATATATATAATATAAGAAACCTTATATTATATTTTCGTATAATAATACTCATGAGTATTATTTTAAATTTTGGTCTAAATTAAGCTTAATTTAAGCCAAAATTTAAAATTACAACTTGTGCATTATTATATGAAAATACGGTACTAAAAAATGTACTGGATGTGAGCTTAACTAGTATAAAGCAATCAAAATTGCAAGAAGTGATATTACAAAAGTAAAATCCAAGGTCTATATCTTCTTTTATTAAAAAAAAAAAAAATCAAATAGAGATTAGAAATTCCTACAAATTTAATTGAATTACAATATAGAAGCAGAAAAGCAAGAATCACTAAAGAAGAATCTTAATATATAAAAATTATTAGTTATAATCTAGATATAGTGATGATCTAAAAACAGAATATATTATCTAAACTTAAAGAGAGTTTGATTAAATGAAATTAGAATAACCAATCATTACCTTATAAAGATCTGATCTTTTATACAAATATAATATTACAGTAAGCTAAAAATAACACAGAGAATTCTGATTATATAGATATAGGAATTTTATAAGTAGATTATAATGAATAAACAATAATTGAAGAAGGCTTTACCAGAACAGAAAATTGGCTTTTATCAACTAAACCAGAATTATTAACAATCTGATTAGCAGTATTCACAACACCAAATAAAAAAAAAGCTAAAATATATACAGATAGTGCAGCAGCAATTATTCACAACACCAAATAGAAAAAAAGCTAAAATATATACAGATAGTGCAGCAGCAATTATAAGTATTGTTACAAAGTAGATTTTTAGTATAGATTTTATTAAATATTATTTACCATAGTGCACTGCCTAAAGTATCCCCCATTTGTAGTACCCCCTTATAAGATACCTGGATATATTACTTAGCATCTTTTTTTCACCAAGAATAATACCCAGGTACTTTATAATTATTTTTTGATAGAAGTTTGTATAAGACCCAAGTATTTACAGTATATATCATGTTGCAAGAAAATCGATTAAAATTCTGTGTGATATACACAATAAAATTTACTGTTTTTAGATATTAATACACTTGTTACATCTTTAATATATCTAGTACGCACTTTATTTTTTTCAATTTCATCCTGGCATGTGCATGCCTCTAATTCAATCAACAGTTTTGACCAGATAAGAACAAATTTATAGAAACGATATTATTATATACAACAAGGTCTTCAAATTTCTGAAACCAAGATTAGATTTGTAATATTAAAAATAACTAAACTATTATACAACTTAATATATAGCAAAAGTCGACTTGTATAAATAGCTTCTGGATTGTTTAATATAATCGCAATATTTTTTTTTTTAGCTAAGTAAACAATTTTTTTTTTTGTAAAAAAAAAAAAAAGGTTTAAAAAAATCTAACCGTTTATATTAAGTGAATGCTTTATGCCAATTTCAATCCCTTTATTATAACGATAACCAACATTATATGTTCAGCCAGTGTTTTCCATCTAGAAAGATTTTTGATAGAAATGAATGCCTTATATTAATGTTTTTTGGCTTCAATTCTTTACAATTTCTGCTATAATGTGCTCCAATTTTTTGATAATAAATGGATGCCTTGTTTTAACTACAATTCTATTTTAATAATAATGACCAACACTAAATATAGCTTTAGTATTCCTAACCTCAGTAATTATACCTTATATTCATCCTTTTTTCATCGTATCAGAAGTGTTATTACAAAAAATGAGACCTTGAGTATTATTGCATGAATTAATATGAAAAATAGATCTTGCGCAGTCTTGTAACCTTTATAATTAAATTATCCACTGAAAAATTTTAATAACATTTAAGTAACTCCTTTCATATTCAAATTTATATAAAAAACAATGTATACCTAGTTAATCCCAATCTTGCACGACATTTAATTCTTTACCTTCCTCATAATGTTCATCATAAACTAAGCCATCTTCATCTGTATTAAAATCTTCCTCATCATTGCTTTCCTCTTGACTTTCAATTCCTCTCCTTGGATTTGTTTTAATTATGACTTGTGGATAATTAAAAATGAGGTCATTTTCGGTTCCATCAGTTGCGTTTGAAATCCTACAACACTTAAACGATCTTCTAATCATATCAGGATTGATAGCCTCCCAAGCTTCCTTAACCCAAGTAGCAGCCAAAAGATACGAGGGACGTTTCATTTTTCCTGATTTAGTATATTCCTTAATACCTTCATCGAACTATCGATCATAAAGCTTTCGCATCTATTTAAAAAAATATTTAAAAATGAACTAATAAAACAATTAATTGATGATTCTCCAGTCAACTGAAGAATGATCATAGTAAAACGTGACACGGTTCTATATATAAATTACTATAGATGCGAAAGTAGAAATTTTCTAGTGATTGTCCAAAGAAACTTTTTTTTGTACTAAGTTAATCATCTTTGAGTCTCTAAATAAAGTTGTAGAGCTCATCGAGACGAATCTAATAGTAGTTAAATCA
>CAJVPZ010002919.1:0-11681 GCA_910592135.1 Racocetra fulgida | reverse complement strand
GTGTATAAATAAGTTACCCGTAAGTTACCCGGGCAATTGATCTACATCAGCCAATCATACGAATGTCTGACCATGACCAGCATCTATAGGCGATTTTTGACATCTGATCTTGAAATTTGATTGGTCGTGAAACTTTTTAGGGTGCTGATTTTACTCCAGTTTGTTTCTAGCTCTTCCACAAAAAATTGTTCACCTCTGTAATTTTGACCAATCAAATTTCAGGATTAGATGTAATGTAAAAATCGAAATGAATTCACTTTTTTACAATAAATAAGAAGAACTAAATTTTAATTAGAAAACCACCTTCTGCAATTTAATTAAAAATGTTTTTTGTGATGCTTTATTTATAAGCACTATATTTTTTTTATAATTTGACAGTTCTGTCACTTTTTATTTGAAATTAAACTAAACTAAAAAATTTACATTTCCTAATAATAGCTATACTAATTTAACCAAAAAGCAACTTACTTATACTTACATCAGATATGACTTGCTTTAGTAAATTTCAAGTCTTTCTCTGAGCCTCTAACTTACTAGAAGAAATTTTTCAGTCATGGATTAGTGTCACATATCATATTAGAATTGACTTTTCTTTTTACAAAATAAAATACAAACACAAATACAAAGAGTAAAGCAAAAATGGTGAAATACTTTAATATCAAATTTTGATCTACCTAAACAAATAAAACCAAATAAAACAAATAATAAAAGAAAAAAAAAACAAAAAAAAAGAAAATAAAAATAGTACTATTAAGCCTGTGTCAGATTATAAAAATTATATAATACTACAAATAACTTAAACTAAACTCTACACTAGTTATTTATATCTATATTCAGAATATAAAAATATTAAAAACTATCCAGTCTTAAAGCAAATTCAAGTTCAAAATTTCTGTTATGAACCTGATAAATTTTTTTACAATGTATTTAATCTATAACTTCCTGAGCAAAGTTAACAAGCTATTATTTGTTTAAATAATTTGACAGATCTATATCTGTCAAATATAGTTGGCAAATCTGCTACTCTTGGCATAATTACTACAACCTTTTGAAAAAAAAGTATTATATACTATTAATCAAAAGTAAATACATATATTTATATATGTATTTTCTTTTTAGCAGAGATCATTAGTATTGATCTTTTGATGATAGTACATTATTTTTTTACTTTTTAGAGAAATTTTATAAAGCCTGAGAGTCAAATATAGAAAGGGTTCTTATAAGCACTATATTGTTCTAATTCTAACTCTAATTATAATATAGTTTTTCTAATATTTATTTTATATTTAAAAAATAAGAAATTATTATTTTGTGCAGGGTACACATAGTGCATCCTATAGCAAACTACAGCAAAATCAATATAAATAAGTATAAATTAAAGTTAGAGCTAGGTTTAGGATTAGGATTAGAGTTGGTTTAGAGTAAAAACTTTACGGAAAACATTTTTTATTAGTCATATAACAGGGGTTATTTTAATAAAATTTTGAGATATTAAAAGGGGTGCACCAAGTGCAGAGTGCACCAAAAAATAATGCCCTAAAAAATAAATCATATTTATTTTGATATTTGTTCTTAAATTTTGATTAGTCAAAATTACTATAGATAAACAATTTTTTGTAAGAATACTATTTAAAATAGTTTTTGATAACAACCTTCTGTGTAATCTAGTTTGTATAATATAAATAATAGTAATAAAAATTTCTTTATATATGTGAGTTGGTTAAATTATATACAGTATGATTATATAAGTTTCTTTAAAATAATGCAAAATTTTATATTTTTATATATAATAATATAAATTATAAGAGTTGGTAAAGTTAGCTTAAATTTGATTTTGTTTAAGAACTTGATTCAAATCTTAATTCTAGCTAATCAATTTTTTTTTTTTACTAGCCTCTTTGGCATGGAGGTTTTTATTCAAGTATATTAGAGGTGAAAGGCTTATAGCAGAACTCTAAATTATATTAGAGAATACAACTAGCCACATGTGCACCTTTTAAGTGTCTATTTAAGTAGTCTGCATATTGGTATTACACTGTAGGTTCTATACTAGCTGCCATACCTATAATCTAACTAGAGGATTACCTATTTAAACTTTCTGTAATATGATCAGACTCTCACTTGTTATTACTGGAACATCTTTACTACAGTTGTCAGTTGAGAAGTTCCGAATGCTTATTATAGCCTTAGAACTAATTTATTCTTGAGCTATTGTTGTTAGAGCTTTTCATACCTACAATCCGGCTAACCTAGATTTTCAGTAACTTACACCGAGCCTGAGTACAAGTACTTGTGAGCCAAAGCTGCTATAATTAACTACTCCTGCCCTTATGAAGTTCACACAAATCCCAGCATCCACTTTACAGACTACCACCAACTTTTCTAACACACTGATAATAGTATCTCTAAACTTCTAATCCAGATGGCCTGGAAAGAACTTGGATTCTCTGGTATTCTGATGAATTCTTTTTCCGTATATACATGGCCTAGTTGATGTAATGCCTTGCCAAACACCCAGTCCTTGTTTAGTTTACTATCGAGTCCGATTGCTAATGATTATTCTTTACATAGTACTGTCAAAGATCTGTGCTACCTCTCTATTCAGAACTTGCCAAGCAGGCTTTTGTGTGTTTGATTCCCTGGATTTATCTGAATACATAACTTGAGTTTTGTGTAACTCTTGTATTATACTACTGTTTTGCATTCTCCTAGTACTAGCTGATTCAACCAAGGTTACAGATGCCGATCTGTCAGATTATACACAGTCTGCTATAACACATTCTATAAAATTCAAATTTCATTATCAATGAGATTCGAACTCTTGTCCTACTACTTGGTGATGCGACAACTTATCAACTTCACTAAATCACTACACCCGGTTAGTTAATCAAATTTATATATATATATAAAAGTAAATTAATAGAAATCAAACAAATATAGAGTATGACAACTTAGTAAAGTGATTAAGTTATTACACCCTCAAGTGGCAAGTTGGTAGGTGGGATTCAAAACTCACTGACGGCGAAATTTTGAATATTCTACTTGTATAATAGCTACTGTCTTTCAACAATTGGTTGGAACAGAATCTCTGTAACCTTGGTTGCATCAATAAGATTGGAAGAACATAAGTTACATGAAAGCATACAAGCCGGTATTAGTCAATGCAAACCCAAAATAAGATCTCATACTTATATAAACCCAAGAAACCGAAAAGATAGATGCCCGCTTGGCAAGACCTGAATAGAGATGTAATACAAACTTTTGACAATAGCTACTAGAATAGGCTTCACTCGAGGCTGGAGAACCAGACACAACAAAAACACCTAGCAAGTTGTTTCACTAACCAGACTGTTAGTTTGAGCATCGACTAGAGGAAAAGGATCAACAGATATTACAGGACCAGTGTCTCTTCCAGACTATCCGGATTGGTAGTCTGGGGAGATCAGCTAGGGAGTACTGAAAGGGAAGGTACCAGGTTGTCTTGAAGAAAGGGTACCGGGGTTTGGGTGAACTTTGCAAGGACTAGAGAGTTTGGCGGTGTGACTGCCTGTAAAGGTTTAGAACCTATCTGGTGAACTTATTTGCAGAAAGAATTAGAAGTGTGGCCTGCCTGTAAAGGCAGTGTTGTTACAGAACAGTTGTGAACAGTAAGTTTAGACACTTTAGACAATTTTGGACAATTAAATAAATTAAAATTACTCAAAATTTTATTAAAATAACCTATATTAATTTCTAAGTAAAATATGCTCAGCATATAAAAAAATATATAATCATATATTTTTTAAACAAATTTATTCATTATTAGAGCTTAGACATGCTCTGGACACTTGGATGTTGGACAGTACCAAAAAAGCCTTTGGACAGTCAAAATATACAGTACTGCATAAAGGTATAGAACCTATCCAGCAAAACTTATCTAAAAAAGACTAGATAATATAGTAATAGTGGATATCAAACTGCTTTAGCAGATAATGTACTTAAGGATGAATCGGTTAACCATACCAGTAGTCCTATAGGTGGCTCATGATGATCTTGAAACTTGAACTGCCTTATGTATTATATGTTCCAGATGAGATTAGATATATTGGCATAGGAAACTTGGATCAAAAGATTTAATTAGATAACCTAAATAATAGTAGATTATAGGTACAGCATCTAGTATAGAACCTAGTAATATGCAGACTACTTAAATTATACGCTCAAAAGGTATAGGTATGGCTAGAATATATCCTTGTCAAAATGTACTTGTCTGGGACCTCCTTGATAAAGGCATCACATGATTCTACAATCTAATAAAAGTGAAAAGTCAAAGAAGCTGACCTTAAAAAAAAAAAAAAAAAATCAAACAAATTTTTAATAATATAATAAAAATTTTTATAAATTTAAACAAAAATAATTTAACAATAATCTAATTAATTTGATAAATAATTTTTTAAATAATTTTTAAATTTGTAAAATTAATTGATAATTCACCAATCAACCAGAGAGAGGTCATAGTGTAATATGATGCAGTTTATATAGAAATTGGAGTTTTGTGAAAGTAAGCTGCTTCTATCTAAACCTTTTTTTATTAAATTAGCTATTTTTGAGCTTTTAATTGAAGTTGTAAAACACATTGAAACAAATCTAATAGTAGTTAAATCATCAAAATCTGCTTAGTAGATTGTGAGATATCTTTAAAAAATCTTTTGTTAACTACAGTATATAAATTTCTTTTTTAACAATATTATTGTTTTTTTTTTTTTTTTTTTTAACCTTCGCAATGTCGCGGAAGAGTGAATTTTTATTAGGTATATTAGTAGTATATTTTGGTTAATGAGAGTACATTCTCGCCTTTTAAGCATCTAATTAAGTAGCTACCTATTTCTAAGGTCTACATTAAATGCTGTATCTATAACCTACTATTACTTGAGCTATCCAATTAAACTCTCTGATATCCTCTGTTCTGCACCACTACCTCAATTACGCCAACTCATAATCTTGTACTGCTTTATAGAAGACCATCCAGATCAATATGTGCTATACTACTTGCATCTTAATTCTACAGATAACTCAGTAGGGTTCTTATACTTATTAGGTTACTCTAAGAAGAGTGTAGTATATACTTTTCTAATCTTTCTATGTCTTATACATTCCAGACTAGACCTTTTCGATAACTTACGCTAAGTCTGAGAATAAGTACTTGCGAGCTGAGACTGCTACAGTTATCTACTACTGCTCTTGTAGAGTTCACTCAAATCCTGATATCTACTTTACGAACTCTCTCCTATACCTCCAGAAACCCAAACTCCTAATCTAATAGCCCAGAAGGGCTGAACCCAGTATTTAAAATCTATATGCAGAATCTGCGGTGCGCAAATTGAAAATTATTTCTGCAAGTGAAATTTTCTTTGAATCTGCAGATTTTATTATGTGTCATATATGTTACACATCTATTTTTTTTGAATTTTTATTATTTACAAAAATTTTTAAACTTTTCCATATATTGAAACAAAATCGAATTTTAAACACTAGCTGAACCCTTTCTCCAGTTATCTGATGACCTGGTTAATATAGTGCTTTGCCAAACACTTTAGTTCTATCTAGTTTTTTGATATTCAGTTAATCATCCTTTATATAGTAACTATTAAAGATCTGTGCTATCTCTCTACTTGGGTCTTGCCAAACAGGCTCCTATACTCTGTAAATTCGTTAAATTTATTTGGTAGCTTCACTTGGATTTCGTATAACTTGTACATCACACTACATGTTCTATTACCTCCCAGTACAAGCTGATATGACCACTATTACAGGTTCTACAACCCAATAGAATACAGTTTTCTAAATGCATTTTCTATAATTCGAATTTTCGTCAGCAGTAAGATTCGAACTCTAGTCCTGCTGCTTGGGGTGCGACAACTTGCTAACTTCACTAAGTCGCTACACTCTTTATAATATTATTATTAAAAGAGAAGTTTATATACTTAGTTAGTAAAATATTTTTGAAGATATTTCATAATTTACCAGACTGATTTTGATGATTTAACTACTATTAGATTCATATTATAGTTGACTCTCATTAGTATCAACCTATTTGGATCACTTTTATATTTATATTGATAGTGATAATAATAATAGTTCATATTAAAGTTAATATATATAAGGAAATTTTAATATATAAAAATTTATAAAATTTGACTTGTGGCTTAGGTTGATATTAATGAGATTGATATTAATAAAAGTCAACTGTAATATATTTTACAACTTCAATTAAAAGCTTAAAGGTAGTTAGCTTAATATAAAAAAAGTTTTAAATAGAAGCAGCTCATATTTACAAAACTTTAATTTCTATATATAAACTATATTACATTATACTATAACCTTTCTGGTTAATTAGCAAATTACCAATTAATAATTTAAATTTTTTTTTATTAAATTTAATTAAATTATTCTTGTTTAAAGTTTATGAAAATATATGGTGTGGCGACTTAGTGTAGTTGGTAAGTTGTCGCACCCCCAAGTGGCAGGACAAGAGTTCGAATCTCACTAGGTGACGAAATTCGAATTTGTGGAAATGCATTACGATAAAACTGTATGATATGTCGATCAAGTCAGCACCTATAACCTTGGTCTTACCAACTCAGATTAGAAGGTTGTAGAATATAGTATAACACATGAGTTATATAAAACCCAAGTGAAGCACCAAATAAATCTAAGGGATCAGGGGATACAGAAGCCTGCTTGAGAAGTCCTGAGTAGAAAAGTAGTACAGATCTTTGATAGTGCTATATAAAGGATTATCATCTGGGAAACCGGACACTGAAGGCAAACTGAACGAGGATCAAGTGTTTGGCAAGCACTACACCAACCAGGCTGCCAAATAATCAGAGGAAAAAGGATTTATTTAGAATATCAGGTGACACCTACTGGTCCCTCCTGAGCCATCTGGATTAGAAGTTTAAGGAGCCAACAGTTGGCATCGAAGTACTGTTAATAGTCTGTAAAGTGGGTGCTGGGGTTTGGGTGAACTTTGTAAAGGCACAGAGTAGGTAATGGTAGCGGAAGTAAAAAGCCGCAAGTACTTGGCCGTGGCCTAGATATAAGTTACCAAAAATCTAGGTGATACATGTATGGGACATGAACCACTCTGATAGGTTTACCACAAGGATAAAGGACCCCTTATATAGTAGTGTGTGTCTGCTTTAAAGTCCTAAGGGGCTTACACGGCAGTTCCTCTTTGAGGAGAATATTCTGACAGCGCTAAGTTGATCAGAGGGTTTAATTGGGTAACTCAAGTAATAGTAGGTTATAGGTACGGCATCTAGTGTAGTTCATATGGGTTACATGTGCAAGACTGCTTAAATAGACAACCAAAAGTTATATATATGGCTAGAATGTATCCTCATTAATGTAACAAAGTCAGAGATAGCCTATGTGATTACCCTGACATTCGATCCAAAGTTCAATAAAACGTGCCAGACCCCAAAGTGGTCACCTTAACATTAAAAAAAAAAAGTTTATAAAAATATTTGTTTAGTTTCTATTAACTTAATCCTATATATATATATATATTTGCTATTAAGATAGCTATAACCTCTTAGTTATATTCTTTTTATTTGTTTATAGTTTATTTTTACAATATGGTATATATCATATTGTATATATATTTAGAGAATACAACTAGCTACATATATAATTTTTGATTGTCTATTTAAGTAGTTTATATATAAATAGTAATTATTTATATACTAACTACTATTATTATATCTAATATTAGTGTTTTGTGAAGCAATGATAAAGTAAATACATCTGGCTATTGGTGCAGCTGTCTTTACTTTGCAATGTCCCATCGCTTCACAAAACACTAATGATACAGATAGCTTAATATTTGAAAAATTTGAATTTAACAAAAAAAATTTTATTATAAATAATAAATATAAAGTAGAGAATTTTAATTTGGTATATCATGCATTGTGATGCACTCCTGATCACAGGGTATAAATAGTGATCATTAACTAATCAAATCAGATGATTTTTTTCTTTTTTACTTCAAACATATAGTATATTATATATTAATTTTTTTTACAATTTGTCATTGTCAACACAGATTTTCCTTATATCTAACTGTCATTTCTGAAGTTATCGTTAGAGACGCTATTAGAGTTGTCATTATTGCCATTAATGAAGTTTTCGTTTGTCGCCTTCAGTGTCATGTCATGTCACATCATCATTAGAACTGCAGTAAGGCTAATGTGGTGCTGTATTGTGTGTAATGTTACATGTATTTAGTAGATTTCATTGCCATTACCGTTTTCAGTGTTGTATATGTAATTCTGTATTAAGTATTGTTCTGATTTTTGTGATACTGGCAGAACCTTCTTTTAGGTAAGCTTTTTTTTAGCTTTATGTGGTTTTATTTTGGGGTTTTATCATTTCTAGTTTGCAAATGCTTCTATCTTTTTTTTTGTTTAGGGCATCTCTAAGCTTGGGATTATGAAATATATGTTTTGGAAATCCTGAAAAGTGTGATTTGATATATTCTTGTATCTGTTGTTCTTGTCTTCTAGTTTGTGATCACATTACTAATGCTTTTTTCTTTTTTTTTCTAGGCTATCTTTGGGCTTTTGATTATGGGACGTATGTTTTGAAAATCCTGAGAAGTATGATTTGATTTATATTCCTGTATCAGTTGTAATTGACTTCTAGTTTGTAAATACGTTACTAACGTTTTCTTTTTTTTTTTTTTTTTTTAGGTCTCTTTGAGCTTAGAATTATGGAGCATATGTCTTGAGAATTTTGAAAAGTGTGATTTAATAGATTTTGCATTCATTGTTCTTGTTTTCTGGCTTATAAATGCACTACTAACGCTTGTTTTCTGGTTTGTTTGATTTTTTTAGTCATATATCTTGCGAATCTCAGGAGTATTGTTTCATTTTTCATTGTTCTTGCTGGCTTGTGGATATATTATTAATGCTTCTTTCCTTTTTTTCTATAATTGTTAAGGCTTTTTTCTGCTTTATTGGATTTATAGAGAGTATATTTTGTTTTTTTATTGTTTTTGTTTTTGTTTAAAACATGTTATTAATGCTTTCCTTTTTTTTTGTTTTGGTTTACGTTTAAATAACTCTTCTTATAGGCACTGATCAAAGGTATTTGTAAGCTTGTTCCAGCTATTTGACGTATTCTGGAAAGTATAACATGTTGTTTTGACTTGTCTGTTTTATCTGTTGTGCATTTTACTAACGCTATTTTTTTTTCTTAGCAGATGATTATAAGTAATGAAGTATGTCGTTCTTGCTATGTACTCTTTGGTTTTTCATCGTATAATTAGTGTAGTTTAGTTCTTTTAATGTCATCTGATCATCATTTTGATATCGCTAATGTGAGTTTTACTACTTGTTTGGTATACTGTATATGCAATTTTGGTTTAGTAGTTATTGATACTGTACGTTAGTGCAGTATATAGTTTAGATTTTTAGGGTTAGGGTTTGAGCATTTAGGGTTATTTAGGTTAGGTTGGTTATAGTTTTATAGCTAATTTTGGTTATCTTGAAATCATCTCACGATATGCATCAATGCTTAAAATGTTTGTTACATGTGATAATCTATATAAATAAAAAGTTTTTAATGATTATATTAGTATGTATTTTGTACATTTTGTTAAATTTTAATAAATTAAAATTTTAATATGTACGTACATACATTGTACGTCAATTATGTTGATCATATGATAAGAGGTGCACCATGATGCAGGTGCATCATTTTTTAAAATCCTATAAAGTATATGTAAATAATAAAAGATAAATAAAAATTATATTATAAGAATTTGTAATTCTGATAATGCTTTGGCATCCTTTCAAACCATTTAACTAAGATAATATGATATAATATTTTGATATATTGTGAGACTTGATGCCTATGAATTGTGAGCTGCTACTCGCAATTAAATGCAATTTCATTAACAATATATGAATTTTATTGGTTTGTCATAATTTTAAAATACTCTGCTAAATTTAGTAAAAAGTATTTGTGAAGTAAAATTTTTGAATAAATTAAAATTATCAATATCGAAAAAAAGTAATATCTGGTTTTTGAGTTTTAACTTCAAAATAAAGTTTATTGTTAATCTTTACTGTTTGATATTTATTTAATTTGCATTTTAAAAAGTTTGAATTCTTATATTTTTCTAAATATAAGCTCTTACATTTTATTTTATAATAGTAAAATAAAAAATACGTCTTTTTATTATTTAAATTTATTATAATTTTATTTATTTATTTTATTTATTAAAAATAATTTTTATAATAATAAATAAAAAAATTTTTTTAAAAAAAAATAATACAAAAAATTAAAAAAAATACAATTTTTTAAAAAAAATTATTTGTCATTTATATTTTGTTTTTAATTTATAATATTTTTCTTTAAATTCTTCACTATCTTTTTTTATAAATAAAATCACATCATATAATGTTTAATTTTTTTATACTTAATAGAAAGCTTAATTTTTTCAATTATGCTTTAATATAATCACATAATTTGCATTGAGTTTCTTGTTCATTAATATTTTTTCTTATTTGCAAAAATAAACTGTAAATTTCATGTTTTTTTTTGATTATATTATCAATATCGTTTACTATAGATAATACTTAAAAAAATAAAAAGTTAGTTTTTATTAAAAAAAATAAAAAAAAATAAAATAAAAAATATTCTCATAAATCTGAAGCACAAGAGAGAACTGGTCAAAAAAAAAGAAAAAAATGTCAAAATAACATTACTAATCAAGTAACAAAAAATAGTTACCAATAGAGAAAAAAATATTACAAACTATTTTTTATTAAGTAGTTGTAGGTGGTGTGTTTCAAGACTACCATGGATTTTTTTAATTATAGATAAAAGAAAGATAAAAAACAAAAAAAAATATACTAACTTTAAAAAAAACAAAAATGATAAAAACAAAAAACAGAAAAAAACAAAATTTTAACAAAAATTGATTATCTATTCAAAAATAGAACAATATAAATTTTTACAATAATAATATAATTATAATAATAATCATGCAATTTTTATCAATCCTAAAAAGGAATAATATAAACTTAGTGAAAAAATTTTGAGCAAAATACTAAGCCAATTAGAAATAAACATGTGATTTTGTTTACGTAATTTGATAATCTATAAAAAATTTTTGTTGTTTTTTTTTATTGTTTCTTATTTTTCTTTTTATTAATGTCTTTTTTTTTTTAAAAGTTAGTATTTTTCGATTTTTTTTTTATTTTTTATAATATCTAGATGATTAGTATACTAGTTAAAGTTAAAAACTTTGGTGTTCTCTCGTCTAAGTAACTGGGGCTTAGTCTATTAAATACACAGATAGTAACTTTGTGAATGACCGGTTTGTTACTATTCACCTTTATATATACACCTCAATTTTTAAGTTCTTAACTATGATAGAGTTTTATTTTTTATTATATTTTGTTTGTTTTTTAAATAGCTATTATTTTTTTTAAAATGAAAAATAACTCCTTGGAACAAAATATTGATACGATTATTTTTTCATTTCTCTAAATTAAAAAAAAATAAAAGAAGAACCAAAAGAAACTCTTTGCTATAATTGTAACAAACTAAAAAAAAATTGTAAAAGTGTATTTAAAAAATATAATAAGGGCCTTTCTTTGGTTGAAAATATTGTTAAACTTCAAAAAGAA
>CAJVPZ010002918.1:0-11682 GCA_910592135.1 Racocetra fulgida | reverse complement strand
TCTGAGTTTCCTATGCCAATCTATCTAACCTCACCCAGAACATATGATACATAAGTCAGTCCAAGTTCTAGAATCATTGCATGCTATCTATAGGACTATCGGCATTACCAATTCATCCTCGAGAGCATTACCTGCTAGAGCAGTCTGGTATCTACTATTACTATATTACCTAGTCTACTTCAGTAACTTATATCTAAGCTGAGACCAAGTACTTGCGAGCCGAAGCCACTACCATTACCTACTACACTCTTATAGAGTTCAACCAGACCCCAACACCCATTATACAGACTATCTGCTGTATACTCATGGTTCCAAACTTCCAATCCAGATGGTCCAGAAGGGCTGTGACCTGCCCTTGGTCCTCTTGGTTGGGTTCTTTTCCTCTAGTTACTCTCTGACGGCCTGGTTGGTGGAGTGCCTTGTCAAATACTTCGGTCCTATTCAGTTCTCTGGTTTCCTGATTGATAATCCTTTACATAGTACTGTTAAAGATTTGTGCTACCTCTCTACTCAGGTTTTGCCAAGTGGGCTTCTATATGCGCTGACCTCAGATTTACATGACTGCTTTACTCAAGTTTCATATAACTCGTATGTTACACTATTGTTCTACAGTCTCTCAGTATGAGCTGGTATGACCTAGTTACAAATGTCGATCTGCCCTTACACTTATAGTTGCCATAATACTGTACTAAAAATTCGAATTTTTTCATCACCAGTGGGATTCAACTCTGTTTCTGCCACTTGGAGGTGTGACAACTTCACCACTTCACTAAGTTACCACACCTTCAAGTTATTCAATTTATATAAAAATTTAAAAATATATATATTTTGATTTTTTGAATAATTTTTTTTTCTAATTTGGCTATTCTACTTTTGTTTATTTAGAACCAAGTCATTCAAAAATCACAGTAATACAAAGATTACAGAATCTTATCTATAGACTATAGTAGGTACAACCAAAACAAAAGCTCAGTTATATGTTTTTAGATATTAGATACAATTCGCCTCAATAGCTCTTGGCCTCCTTCCAGGTTCTTAACTTACTAAGAACTTTTTTCCTATTATTTATCAGCTGGTAGTTACACTGCTTATCAAAAAGCAAAATTAAAAAATAAAACAAAACAAACTAAAAAAAAACACAGAGGTATAGAAGAATGCAGTAAAAATATACAAATATAAAAAGAAAAGGTAGTAAAATATTGAAAAAAAACAAACAAAATAATTTTGTCTATTCTAATACCACTATTATAAGCCTGTGAGAAGCTTAAAAACATTACATACTACTAGACAAACTAGTCTTTATTTCTACATTTATCTGCCTAGTATATTAAAGTAAACATCTAGTAAGAAAACTTTATCGACTGACTTAATTGTAAAGAGGTCAGAACAAAGTTTCAAAGCATTATTTATACAAATATTCATTGCATTTGAGGCATGTATATATACATGTTTGTTGTCCTGTTCTGATTTAGGAGATAAATAATGCTGACTTGTTTGATATACATGATATCAATCATTTGGAGAAGATAAACTAAAACATCTGCTTTTTACAAAAATTTTCTCAAAAAAAAGTGGTGGGTCAACAAAAATATGTGAGGTTCTTCTTGTAAGTTTATAGTTGTAAAGTCTAGCTTTTCTATTTCTATTAACTTAGAAGTACATGTTGGCTACTTCTACAAACTTGTTCTCAGAATAAACCTTATAGTTTGGATGCTGAATACTTTGGGAAGTCTGCCAGAAAGAAAACTTAACTTCAAAAAAAACTATCTGTTCTTTTGATGCCTCCTTAATATATTACATCTAAATGCTTAGACTTCATTAACAACAAGCTGCTTCTATTTATAGGACTAAGTTTAGTATCCACTTTATTGCTTTTCTATACATTTTGCTATAGTTCAATTTTTGTTGTTGTTGGCCAGAGGATTGTCAGAAAGAGTTTGTTGTAAACATTTTGAACAATTTTCACTTAATAGATAATCAATTTATTTAATAAAATTTTAACTTTACTATATAAAAACAAAGTATAACAACTAGAAAATACCAAAACAACTTTTTAATATTTTTAATATAAATGCATCAAAAATGATTTTTTTTTAGTATCAAAGATGTAGAAATATAAGTCTGCTACTTCATTTTAAATAATTACAATATTATTACATGATTTTAAGAATTTATATAATAAAAAAATTTTTATTTATTATTTTACTAAAGTATAATTTTCAAAAAGCTATAATAATTATATTGCAAAATACAAATTCAACCTAAATCATAGTTACTCTATCTACTAAATTACAACTATCCTAATTCTAAAGTTTAAATACAAAACAATAATCATACCAATGATGATAAAACTAATAACAGTAAAATTGTATTAATATCAAAAATATTTCAGTAATACTCACTGAAAAATGATAAGTGATGATTATTCAACTAAAACAATATTATTAACTATTATATAAAAGGCTACTTTAATAATAGCAATTTAACTAATTATATCTTAATTAATAACAGCACCAATAACACTCTTCACAATATCTAAAGAGAAGTGTTAATAACAGTTTTCAAACTAAAACAATATAACAACAAATAATTAAATTATACTTTATGAAATTCACAAGATTCTCTTAGCAATATCTTAAAATAAAAAAAAGCATTAGTAATATGATCAACAACCAAAACAAGAACAAATAAATAAAATTATACTTCTTAAAAAAAGCTTAGAGAAGCTTCTTATAGCATTTTAAAAAAAAGAAAGCACTAATAACACATAGAATAAGCTTTAAGATGCCTAACAAATCTAAAAAAAAATATATAAGCAATATATAAATAAGCCAGAAACAAAACAAAAAAAATAAATTATATATTTACAAAAGTTAATAACATTTGCTTCATAGTCTTCAAAAGTATTAACAACACATCTACAAGCAAAAAATCAACAAAATTAATATTCTAAATTTTTAAGAAAATGTTAAAACCATTCTTTAAAAAAAAATATTAATAATGCATTCAAAATCAAAAAAAGAAAAATAATAAGTAAGTTAGAAACAAAAAAAATAAATCATATATTCTCATAAGTTAATAATATATATCTCATAGTTCTCAAAAGTGTTAATAATATATTCATAAGCAAAAAACTAACAAAATTATATATTTAGAATTCTTAAGAAAATATCAAACTATTCTAAAAACAAGAAAAAGTATTAGTAATGCATTTAAAGTCAAAAAATAAAAACAATAAGTGAACTAGAAACAAAAAAATAAAATTATACTTCTTTAGAAGTTACTAATATATGTCTTATAGCTCTTAAAGTATTAACAACACATCTACAAGCAAAAAACAATACATCAAATTTCTAAAAAAACTCTAAAAATATTTTAAAAAAAGAAAAAACATTAGTAATGCATTCAAAACAAAAAAAAGAACAATAAGTAAATAAAAATTATGTGTTTTAGTAATTTTAAGCTTTAAAAGTACTAACTTATTTAACCTAATTCTAATTTCTTAATTTAAGCCCTAATCAAAGCTAATATTCTAAAATTGTTATATAATAATATGTTAACAATAAACTAGTATATACTGAAAATAGCTTTACTAACTAGGAGCAGCATTATCTAGCAGCAATATTTGGGCTTATAATGATAATAACATCTAATTTACTTAGATACCAATAATGAAGCCAAATATAAAATCAAGTTAAAGTAACTGTACTAGTAATAACAACAACACCAATTTCAAATAATAGCTACAGTAATAATAACAAAAAGCTTAAACTATTACCAAAAAAATATTAGTAACTAGTATAATATATTGAAACAGACAAAAAAAATTTAACCTAATTAAAGATAGAGAGTAATATTTATAAGGCTATACCAATTTGATTTTCTGTTTAACATAATCCCACCCTCTCAATTTTTAAATTTAAAGAAACCAATACATATAATATTAAATAACTTTTTCTATTTTTCAAAATCTATATAGATCAATACACATCAAATTAACTAATAAGGTTGCAGCATTAATTTGTATCTAAGATTATTGTGTTTTTTTTAATTCTTCACTCCTCTCTTACAAATCATCTTATATTATGTTAAACAGAAAATTAAATTTGTTTGGCCTAAATTATATATAAAATTGATAGTACTTTGTTTTATTTTTTTAAATTAAACAAAATTTTATTAAGAAAACTGTTTTTATATTTCTAAATAAAATTGTAGAATAGGTTTTTCTGATTCTAACAATATTAAAAATATTAAATTAAAATTAAAACTCAGCAAGATATAATTATTTTAAAGTTTAGATAATTTTAATAGTTTACAAAGATCATATAATATTAGCTAATCAAAATTAAACATTTTGTATTATCTAGAAAATTTTGAAACATCATAGAAAATCTTTATAATATTTGTAAATATGTTTTTTAAATTAATATTGTTCTAAAAGTTTAACTATTTATAAATAGGGTTTTTATTTACAAACTATAAAATTTTAATAAAAATTAATTATAACATTAAAAATTTATTAATGACACATTTTTGTTATTTATATAAAGTTTCAATTTATCATACAGGTTATATAAAAATGATCAATATTACTCTCTATTTTTAAATTAGTTGATAATCACTATTTATATCCTGTGATCAGAGATGCATCATAATGTATAATGCACTAAATTAAAATTCTCTTTTTTAAATATATTTCTAATTTAATTTTAAAATTTAAGTATAAATCATAGATATTTTTAGTAATTTTCTGTAAAAAAAACTTTTACAAGAAGATATATCTTATATTCATCAGCTAATCAAAAACAGAATTATTATATAATTAATACTAGTTTGAATTATATGCAACTAATTAATTATATACTGTATAATTACATATAACAAAAACAATAATTTTAGAAATAAACTCTAATTATATTTACTTTAGATCAATTAAAAAGCATAAATAATTATTAGATATTTTTTTAATAATAAGATGATCTCTTGGTTACTTTTCTTTTATTCGATTATTGTTAACTTTACAGTATAGTATATATTAAGTAAATGCAAAGCATTGTTTGTCTAGAACTTATTTAATTATACTGTATAATTTAAATGCTATAAAAATAGAGTTTTAAACTTTTTTGTATTATAGTCAAGGTTAGCCTCTTCGGCTTATTACTTTTATTAGATTATTAGGATTATATGGTGCCTTTTTCAGAAGTCACCAGACAAGTATATTCTGATGAGAATATATTTTAGCCATATTTGCATCTTTTAAGTGCCTAATTAAGTATTCTACCTATGTGTTAGATGCTTTAAACTTTTTTTGTATTAAGTTAATCATCTTTAAGTCTTTAATTAAAGTTGTAGAGCTTATTGTGATAAATTTAATAATAGTTAAATTATTAAAATTGGCTTAGTAAATTAGGCTTTAAAAAAAGCTTTATTTTAATATAGCATCAAAAAAAACTTCTCTTTTCTTAAAAATAAAGATTAAAAAAATGATTCTATTTTTAATGATGCACCAAAAAACACTCTTTTTTTATAGATTAATGATATATAGGAGTGTAGAATAAGCCTAAAATTTTTGTATAATCTTAAATTATGTGAGTGAACAGATGGAAAATGCAAAGTTATTTTTTGATATTTTAATATATAATGCATCAAAAAAGTAATTTTTTTATTATAATATATAGAAATTAGAGTCTATTACTTTATTTTAGACAACTATACTATATATGTTATACTCTAGATTAGAATCTACCTGATTCAGAATTATACTGTCTCAATTTAAAATTAGAGTAGCTGAGTTTAAAATTCTTATATAAAATACCCAGTTTAATAATTAGTAAGGTTAGGATTAGAGTTAAAAAATTAGTATAATGAGCCAAGTACTTTGTATAAGAATTCTAAATCTGGTTATCCTGATTCTAAATTGGAGCAGCCAAATTTCAAATCAGATAGATTCCAAATCCAGATACAATATACAGTCAACTCTCTTTAAACCGAACAAGCTGTTCCAAGAGATTTTGTTCGGTATAGAGTAAATTCGGAATATACATTTACTCTTTTTATACCGAATGTTCGGTATAAAAAATTGGCCAATCATATACGTTTTATGTAATTATAATTTTACCATGTTAGATCACTAGAATTCATATTAATAGTGACTAGACTCATCAACTCGTGACTCAAATAATTCGAATTTATCAGTCTTCAAATTAATAAGTTGTTCGCAATTATACACTATAATTGTCATATTTAAAAAAAATAAAAATTTTAATAACTTTTAACATTTCTATTTATACAAATATGGTGCAAAACAAAAGCAATAATGGACAGGAGAAATCCTACGCTGAAGAAATTACTCAAAGTACTACTACAGCAAAGCACAAACTTTGATCCAAAATTGGTGGGTGAGATATTATTTTTAAAAAAGAAATACGTATGGATGTACTAGATACATTATTTAAAGTTGACAAATAATTAATATGTTACTTGTTTTAACTCGCGGGTAATCATACTAGTTCTGCATGGTGTCACACACTGCGCAGCTACCCCTAATTCTTTTTAGCACACAGTTTCTTTATTCTTTTATTCTTTGCTTACCTTTATAATCTGTGATAATAACATGTAATTTGAAATATATTTACTTTGCATAACCCATTATTCGAAGTATATTTTCTTTTATAAAGCAAGTTACAAAACTCAATAAATTAATGATTGTGACTCGAAAAAATATTATAATTCAAATAATTCAAGTACTCTTCAAAGTTTATTCAAGCACTAACTGTGTAACCTCTAATTCAAGTACTTTCGAAGTTGACTGTTATAAACACCAACTCAGATTAATATTTTTACAATCTAAGCGTTCAGACAGTATTAATATTTTCTATTATAGCGATATTTTACAAAATTGCTTTTATTAATATATTTTAACTACAAGTTGTATACTATTATTTAAAAAATAGTATGTTATTACAGAATACCTATGTCACCACACTTTTTTTCAAATACTCATTATTTAAAATAAAGGTAAACAATTTTTTTATTTAAATTTTTTTTTAAAAAAATTCTGGCGATATAAAAAATTTAAGTATTCTTATTTGAATACCATCTATCAATTTAATTAACAATTTAGTAACTTAAAAAAATAAATAGAAAATAGAAAAGCCACTAAAAAATACAAATATTGAATGTATATTTTTTTTTTTAGCTTTCTTTAGTGTTAATGGTTAGCTTTAGGGGTAGAACTTATAATAAACAAGAGAAGTGGGTTTTAGAAGAATAAATAGAACCCCCAAATTGTATTTTAATCCAATTTCATTATAATCCGTGATTTTTTTTAACCTTTAACATAATACCTTAGAACGTCATTGGAGTATAACATATTTTATATTTTAAATAGACCTAAACTTTCAATTATTCAAGAAATGTTTTCAGTAAGTTTATAGATCTCTTATTATATTATATAAATATCAGTATACTTACATACTGTATTTTATATATTTATTCAGGCATAAAATAGCAGAAAATTTCTACTTGCTTTAGATTTTTAACACAAAGCAACCTAACACGTCAATGTAATCTCCTTAAAATTTTCGTATCTTCTTCAACTTCACCAAATTCTTCATCTTGTTCATATAAAAACCTTAAAATTGTATCAAGTGCTATTTCTGCTTTAGTACAACTTACTTTTTCTCTTATTTCACTATTAGATTGTTCAGTTTCATCATCATTTTCATCAGCTATTGCTTCCAAAATATCATCGTCAGTGAGACTGCTTTCAATTTCAGTATTTTCAATACAAATATATTCATGGGCATTTAGAAAATCGTTTTCTGAAAGTTGAGCAATTAAATTTTCAAGATCATCTTCATCATCTTTTAATATATCATTAATATCATCCTGATTAAAATCAATTTGCATTTCTTCTTCTTGCGACGGAAGAATACCGGTTTTATTCCAACAATTAATAATTGTTTCAGGTGTTACCATCGCCTATGCCTCTGTAGTATTAAGTAATGCATGATATACATTATATTCGGAAAGGGTTTTTGTAATACCATTTTGCAGATCATCATAAGCATTAATTCGATTTTGAACAAAAAGTTGCTTATATTTGCATTTAAATGAATTAATAATCCCAGCGTCACAAGGTTGAAGGAATAGTATAGTATTTTTTGGCAAAAATTCAACACTTATATTACTTAACTCCTCTTTAATTTCATCAAGAATTATATGAACCGTGGCATTATCAACCAATAGAGGATATTCTGATTTTGTTGTTTCATTTTATTGTTAAGTTTAAGAAGGATATTATTATAAATACTTACCTGCATCCATGATTTTTTGTTCCAAAAATAGTAAACAGGAAGATTATTATAATTTAGATTTTTCATTGCCCGTGGTGTTTTATATTTATGAATAAAGGAAAGCTTCATCTTTTCAGTTCCAGAAGCATTTACTGCACAAAAAATTGTAACACATGCTTTTTCTTTTTTATAACCAGCAATTTTTGACTGCGCCAAGGTTCTGGAGGGCTCTATCTTCCAAAAAAGTCCAGTTTCATCTCCATTCCATATGTTTTTAAGTTCATAAGCATGAAGGAGTTGTTGCAATTTAATACGATCATTAGCTAGTGATTCTTCTGATGGCGCATTAGCTGATTTACCATGTTTTTTAAATGATCGAAGACAATTTCTTTTTTTAAACCCATTTAACCATCCTTCGGATTGGCTAAAATCATTAATATTTAATTTTCCAGCAAAGAATTTTGCTTTTTCTTTAAGTATATTACCATCAATATCTTGCTCTATTGCAAGTGCATTATCAATCCACAAACTAAGTGCTTCTTCTAGTTTTGGCCATTTAGGCCTGCGAAATTTTTTTTTTCTTGTTCAGCATCTGAAATAGAAAGCCACCGTGTTTTTTCTTTCAAAATATCACATACTGTTGACTTGCCGATTTGATAAGTTTTTGCTAATTCATTATAGGTAAGGTGGTGATTTTTTTCTTTAGTTTCACAAAGGCTACGTTTTTGCGCAGCAGTAAGACTAGAATGTTGACAAGTTGACATATTTAATATTGAAGCTATATAATGGAGGGTGATATAAATATATATGCGAACTTAAATAGTGATGGGTTTATTTTTTTTTTTTAGAAAGACGATTTGAAAAGTGTAAAGCAAATACGACGGGTCATATCCTTTTTATAATTAAAAAGTATGAGACAATTATTTTTATTATTTTTCTTTAAAAAAGAAAACTATTAAATAGATGACGCATTATCTTTAAGTACATACACATTTATATGCATGTATTTTATTCACATAAAACTTAAAATATGTGTTTTCCCATTAAAGCTAATAAGATGATAACCAATTGTTTAGAGAATCAATCTATACAGAAATTTTAATATGCAAGTAGTTTGTCTTTATCCATGGATCATATGAATTTATACAGATTCGCAAAAGAATATGCTCATAAAAATGAACGTTTGATCAGGTAAATAAATAAGATTCTCATGAATCCATTAAGAGAGGTAATTGAGAATGCCCTAAAGATGCAGAATAAAAGATCCTATCGTTAGAGACAAACCTATAATCTAGAATCGTGTAAAATGATCACTGTATGTACTTCAAGAATGCATTTAAATTATGATTGTAAATTGGACTATAAAACCGCCAAGCCCCAGATCAATAAATCCAAAAAGGAAAAGATAAGATTAATTAATCCGATTATTGAATATACAGATAAAATAGGACGATGAGTTAATTATACCTTGTTTGGATAAGTTTTTGGCTGTATATTTGTGTCACCATATACCATGCGCCATGCCTGAGTTTCATATTGGGAATATTAAACTACAGTAAGAATGCTAAAGTAATGAAGATTGGGTATATAAAGTATAAGATTTTAGTTAAAAAAAAGTATATGCGGTTTAGAATTAATAAGAAAACGCTAAAGTGACGATAGATGGTTCAATTTCTTATTTTCCTCCATAATTTGTACTTTTAATAATTAGATCAGTTGCATTTGTTAACTTGATATTGCATTAAAGTATAATTAACATATAACACTATTTTAGTAAATTTCGGTATATAAAAAGCTTATAATATAATAATTTGGTCAAATGTACTGCTTATATCATGTTCAGATCCGGTTTATAGAACTTATTATGATTGTTCGGTATATGCGGTGTAATTATTTATATATAAAATGTTTTTAAATTTTTTGTTCAGAATATCCAGGGTTTGGTATATATAGGTTCGGTTTAAAAAGAGTTGACTGTATATATTTAAAAAGTACAACTAGCTACATATATAACTTTTGGTTGCCTATTTAAATAGTCTGCTTATTATTAAGTTCTATATTAGATACTATATCTATAATCTAATTAGAAAGTTATCTATTTAAACTCTCTGCACTTATATATATTAATCTTCTAACTGAGCAAGGATATATAGTATTGCTTTATTTTTAGATACTCAACTTAGAACTTTAAGACAGACTTATACTCTATAGAGAGTCTTTTGTTTTCAAGATAAATCTATTAGAGCCTTCTATACTCACAATCTAGCTGATCTAGTTTTTATTTAATTTGCACAAACCAAGATCTACTACTTATACTTTAGTTTTTATAATAAAGTGTTCTTTGACTATTTTGTTTCTACTAATTTTTTGTAATATTTTAATTATACTATAATCAATTGTCACTATATAATATACTTCTGCCCTTGTAGAGTTTACTTAAACCTTAGTACTTCTTTTTAAAACAACCTAGTATCTTTCTTTTTAGTATTTTTCTAGCTAGTTTCTCTAAATTACCAATTCAGATAGTCTGGAAGGCATACTAGTTACTTGATATTTGTACTGCAGATCTTTTTTTTCAGCGTTCTGATAACCTAATTGATAAAGTATCTTCTCTTTAAATACCCAGTTCTTGTTTAATTATACTAGCTGTAGATGAAGCCTATTCTAATAACATTATTAAAAGTTTATATTACTTTTCTACTTAGAACTTGCCAAGCTAACATCTCATTATTGTATTTGGCTCTGTGATTTCTGCAATTCTAAAGGACTTATCTTAAGTTTGTACTAACTAAACTAGCTTGGATACTTTTATATAACTTTTTATTATACAAATATTTCAAGATTTTTTAATTCTGATAAACTATTATTCAATTCTAATGAACCATTATTTGGTACAACTATAGTTACAGAATTTTAAGTTTTTTTAGCTACAACAATAGTTGCTAAATCTGTTTTTTCTAAATTCAATTTTTGGCTTTAATAGTAATTAAACTTGCTCTTAACTGCTTAAAAATATGACAACTTCACTATATATGCCACTGAAATAGGTTTTCAAAAAACCACTACTTCATTTTCATTAAAGTAATTTAAAATTTTTTATATATAAAAGCAAATCTAATTTAAATAGCTATGTTCTTTATAATTTCATCTCTTCAAAAAAAGTATTAAAAAATTTTATCTTTTAAATAAAATAGATCAAAAACAATTTTTTTTACGCGGAGGACCATTTATATGACGGTCAGACCCAACATACAGGGCAGACTATGGAATCCTGCGCAGCTGTGAGAACCGAGCTTGAAACGGCGAATGACCTTGTAGAAGACAACTCTATTACTGGCAAATCATTTTCAACATCTTTAGACCCCTATGATGAGCCAACCCAACA